>JAOBRC010616229.1:0-10860 GCA_027575255.1 Scolionema suvaense
GTGGGAATTCTCCTCGGTGGGAATTCTCCTTGATGGGAATTCTCCTTGGTGGGAATTCTCCTTGATGGGAATTCTCCTTGGTAAGAATTCTCCTTGGTAAGAATTCTCCTTGGTGGGAATTCTCCTTGGTGGGAGTTATCCTTGATGGGAATTCTCCTTGGTGGGAATTCTCCTTCGTGGGAGTTATCCTTGGTAGAAATTATCCGGTGGGAATTATCCAGTTGGGAATTTTCCTGTTACTGCGAAGTACAGTACTTCTTGTCCTTGATGTTTTCAAGCTTGTTTCATTCGCTGAGAAACATATTGACAAAACATTGCCCTTCTAATTTGCCTGTGCGTTTGAAAGAAAGCATCGAGGGTATGTGGTTCCGTTCTACTGCGCCCTGACCGTGCGTTTTAGTTACAGACTTTTTCAGCACGTCTGAAATTTGTGCCAGACAAGCTATGCCCCTGATACAATGTTGAACAATGTATTTGGTAACCTTTTTCCCCTCCCGAACGATGTTGTGCGAAATGAAAATTGGTGTGTTATTTTTTTTTTTTTTTTTTGCCAGACAATGTCACTCAGTGCCTAGCTTCACCCTAATATTGTCTGGGGACAAGAGGGGCTTTCTTCTTATTGAAACAAGGCCATCAACCATTGCTTTTTCGAATCTGTTTTGATGATAAGTGCTACAAAAAGTGCGGCATTCAACACTTCAGCATCATAGAGAACAGGGCGACGGAAGAATGATTATAGAGGTGAAATTGAAGGAAATTCGACATTTGCTGTGATATGGTGTAGTCTCATAAGTTCCATTCTGGGTTTGGGAGGTGAAATAAACAATGTTTCATGATTTCGGGGACATCTCTATTTTGCGCCTGTCTATCTTTACTTAATGCATCGTTTGTGGAATAATCACCATTTTTTTAATGTTTTCAGCTGCGTCTGCATGATGGCGTGACTCGGAACAAAGCAAGAAGTGAAAGAAATCGTTTTCACCATGGTTAAAAGGATGAATGTGCACTATTTAAATAAACACGGGAAGAATACGAACATACGATGCTTAATGCACTTGAAAAAATGTTGTTTTTTTTCTTACTTTGCTGTACTCTCGTACATCTTTTTGGAGCCCATTTCATCGACAAGAATTAAGACGATCAAAAAGTACGGCATAATTGTATAAAAGTGAATTTTTCGTTTGAGAGTAGCCTCGACGCCAAGCATCTATTTCAGAAAACTGGCCAGCTACATAGTCCGGGTACAAGGTTTCTTATTAGAACAAGACTTACAAGAACGCGGTGACTTAAAAGACAAACGTAAGAACATACGATCACTACAGCTTTCTCCACATAAACCTTTATTCGGAAAACGTGGAGTTTCCATTATCAGTTTTGCCGTTCTTGAGCAAGGTTCAGATTTTTGAATACCAAAACTACGTCTTCTCCCAGCAATTCAGTGTAATCTCTCCATCTCTTTATCTCAAACTTCTCTTTATGTCGAACTGAATATCCGGTCCCTTGATCATATAGCATACATTTTCAATAAATACATCTCTCTATCTCGATCGTCTCTCTATGTCGAACTGAATATCCGGTCCCATGATCATATAGCATACATCCTCAATAAATACATCTCTCTGTCGCGAACTTCTCTCTGTATCAAACTGAAGTTCCGGTCCTTTGGTCATATAGCATACATTCTTAATAAATACATCTCTTTATCTCGAACGTCTCTCTGTGTCGAACCGAAGTTCTGATCCCTTGGTCATATGGCATACATTCTCAACAAACGCATCTCTCTATCTTGAACTTCTCTGTGTCGAACTGTAGTTCCGGTCCTTTGGTCATATAGCATACATTCTCAGTAAATACATCTTTCTATCTCGAACTTCTCTCTCAGTCGAACTGAAGTTCCGGTCCCTTGGTCATATAGCATGCATTCTCAATAAATGCATCTCTTTATCTCGTACGTCTCTTTATGTCGAACTGAAGTTCCGGTCCCTTGATCATATAGCATACATTCTCAATAAATACATCTCTCTATCTCGATCGTCTCTCTATGTCGAACTGAATATCCGGTCCCATGATCATATAGCATACATCCTCAATAAATACATCTCTCTGTCGCGAACTTCTCTCTGTATCAAACTGAAGTTCCGGTCCTTTGGTCATATAGCATACATTCTTAATAAATACATCTCTTTATCTCGAACGTCTCTCTGTGTCGAACCGAAGTTCTGATCCCTTGGTCATATGGCATACATTCTCAACAAACGCATCTCTCTATCTTGAACTTCTCTGTGTCGAACTGTAGTTCCGGTCCTTTGGTCATATAGCATACATTCTCAGTAAATACATCTTTCTATCTCGAACTTCTCTCTCAGTCGAACTGAAGTTCCGGTCCCTTGGTCATATAGCATGCATTCTCAATAAATGCATCTCTTTATCTCGAACGTCTCTTTATGTCGAACTGAAGTTCCGGTCCCTTGATCATATAGCATACATTCTTAATAAATACATCTCTCTATCTCGATCTTCTCTCTGTGCTGAACTGAAGTTCCGGTCCGCTGGTCATATAGCATGCATTCTCTATAAATACATCTCTTTATCTCAACCTTTCTCGATCTCGAACAGAAAGGTCGGTTCTTTGGCAAATATCTCTTCCTATCTCAAATCTTAGCCTAAAAGTGCGGCAAATCGCAGGTAAATTTTATATGCACTAAGGATCATGGAGTGTTTTCCTTCCCTTTTAACTCTGATGTGCGGTGAATCTTGCAAAGAAATTCAAAAGATTCGAATAACACTGCTGGGTAAGGTATCAGAATGTAGATCTGATGCAGATTGTGTACGTTCTCCGGCCTTATTCGTGCCAGATCAAATACAGTCGAGGCATTCTAATGCGTTCGATACTGGTCGAACCAAAATCCTTCGATTTTTTCTTTGCAACGCAGTTGGTGGTCAAGAGCACATGAGCCATTTGCAATTCGTAAATAGCATGCCAGCATAAGAACGACTAAAGGCGAATAAAAGTCAGGAAAACAATCTGAACGAAGGAATGGCTTTTCAGGAGAAGCCACACCAATCTTGGACAAAGTAAATTGAGATTTTTCACGGAAAAAAATTTCTTGCCCACACCACAAGTAAAGGATGAGTAAATGAAGTGAAATGTACTGCCAAATTGGCCGCTTGGGTTAACATTAGAGAGCTACCTATGGAGCAAAGTGAAAAACTCTGACCAAGAAAAAGGAAACAAATGTTCAAGATGCAAGTTTCATAAAAAATTAGCAAGCCAAAATCATCACACAGACGATGATTTGATTGAGAGTGAGAGGCATTTCTCACACCAAGGAGATTTAAATAAGGTTATTTAACCCTGCTTGCTCACACTGAGCAATTTCCACCACGTCATATTACAGCCATCGAAAGAACCCTAACAAATCTTCGCTTTAAATTCATGTTTTAAAACTTAACTTCCACTTTTCCACGTAGAACGAAGGTTTGGAGTTGCAGGCTATGGTACAAATACAATTCGGCAACAATCTTCAGAACGAATATGGGCCGACCCTATGTGTTTGGTAGCAATATGATATGAAAGCAAATACGGTCTGCCATAGATCCATTATTAAGTAAATTGCATTCTAAGAATGTTTTCTCATTGTGTGTGAAATACTATCAGACTCTTTCTCTAACTTGAACTTTCTCTACCTCGGTTCCTTGAGATCTCGAACAATTTTCTGGGTCCTTTGAGATCTCAAACCATCTTCTCGTTCCCTTGAGATCTCGAGCAATTTTCTCGCTTCCTTCAGATCTCGAACATTTATCTCGGTACCTGAAGCCTTGTTCCCATTGCGGCGTAAGGCTTGATTTGGCTTGGCTTGGCTATGGTGAGGCGGTTCCAATTTCAGGACAAGCGTTGTCATTCACTTTTTGATTGACGTTTGCTTCTTACCTTTAAATTTGGTTTACCACGTGGGCCTTCTCCGAAATAGTGGAAGGGGAGCAGTGAAACAGTCAGTGGGGATTAGTATAGTTCATTCCAACGCAGTATATGTCGTTTAAGTGGGCTATTTGTGCCAGAGTGCTTAAGTCAACAATAAAACGCGACAAGCCTGGTCGTTAAAAAGAAGTAACATTCTTCATTCTGGTCGACAAGCCTTACGCCGCTAGCTATCAATCAAAAGTAGCCAATGAATCTAGTTCCCCCTGCCTCGCAAGGCTTATCTACCTGACAAGCCCAAGCCAAGCAAAGGCTTACGCTGCAATGGGAACCAGGCTTTAAGATCTCGAACATTACTCTCAGTCCCTTGACACCTCGAAAATTTCTCTCCGTTCCTTGAGATCTCGAATATTTCTCTCGATCCCTTGAGATCTCAAATAATGTTCTCGGTTCCTTGATATCTCGAACAATTTTCTCGGTCCTTTGAGATCTCGAACATTTCTCTCGGTGCCTTTAGATCTTGAGCAATTTTTTCGGTTCCTTGAGATCTAGAACAGTTTCCTCGGTCCCTTAAGATCTCGAGCATTTCTCTCGGTCCCTTGAGATCTCGAACATTTTTCTCGGTTCTTTGAGTTCTGGAACGTTTCTCTCCGTCCCTTGAGAGACCGAGATAGAGCGTTTCCACTTTTTTGGATAATTCGGAAAATTTGACCAACGAGCGAAACTAAGATAAGAACAAATAAATGTCTTGATTTTGAGGCTAATCTTTGAATAATGAAGAGTTACTCTGAGAATGCACGGCAAGAGAGGCATAACTTCCCATCTCATTTGCAATTTAGCCACTGTTACAAATAAGCTTTATATCAGTTGCCAATACTTATGATCCATCATTAGGCTTACTTCAGAATTCTGACAAGAGTGAAGCTTATCAGCATATCGAGGCTCAGACCTTCGAAAAATTCAAACATGATATAAGGGATCATACATTGACGGCATCTCTCCTCAAATTTTATGAATTCTTATCTCCCTCCCCATGTCTATATTTGCATCTTAGTTCCCAGACCCTGCTCTTGTCTTGTCACCTTTGACCCACTCTCGCCTCTGTTTCCCTCCATCGGAACAAAGCACAAACTCGCTCATGCATGCACACAAAAAGGAACAGAAACAGAATAGACTATTGCTTCTGCAGCAGGAACACGTACCTGAGCTTTTGAACTACGTATCAGTACTGAGAGAAGGCTGTAATGCGAAGGAAATCGACGTTAACATTCCTACAAACAGGCCCAGTCTGCGACACAGAAGGATACAAAAGCATAAAAGACTACAAAGAACTAGTTGAGCTATTTTTTGCTGAGTTTGCCCCTTCGCTTAGATTGGCCACACCCTTCCTATCCCCTTCACCAAGATGTTATTTATCCAAGATCCCCAAGCTGGGAATGAGGTTCATTAATCATTTTTTCTAATGAATGTTGTTTCCTCAGGTTTTGCAAAACCTGCTTTTGCGCTGTTGCACACAGGTACACCAGACCATTTGAACATGCTTTCTAAATGCTGAGTTCTAAAAAATAGGGAGTTCGGCAGCTTTCGACTTCGAGCCATCTTCTATTGTCAGATAAATGGACCCTGAAACCACAAAAAGTTTAATCATACTTTGGGCTGAGCTGAAATTCGCTGATGCTTATTTTATCACCTGAAGAACCAAGTTACGAGACATTATCGAGAAAAGTTTTTGTTTTTTCGATATATGCACAACTGCGTAAATACCGTAAGATTTGCCAGGAAGACTGATAGAGGAAAGACAGTGAAGACGTAAGAAGCTGGTTCGTGAAACAACGCTATCATTCTGCAGAAATCATCTTCGATTTCAACCAAAACATGGACACATTTCGAGCTCTGTTTGTGTTTGTTGCCGCTGTCGCATTTTATGGCTCTATCGATTCTGCTGATTTGCGACCTGGAGGGTAGGTCGGTATTCTTGTAAATCTACAAGACAATTTCCACATTCTTATGCGAAATAAAAAGCACAAAAATGAAATAAGGTATTGCAGTAGCAGTAGTTTCACAAGTGTTGGTTAGTGTGTCTCTACTAAAGGCCTCGGTAGAACGGGCGTCTATTCGCGGAGTCGTTTAATAACTGAAAAGCTAAGGTAAATGAAGCTGCGAATCTAATGCCGCTGCCAACATTTATAGAGAAATAGAATGCTGCAAAATTTTTTTTTTTTTGAAGTTATTTGCAGGTGGCAGTGTGACGTCATTTCGAAGGTAAGGTGACAAATTTCGGAAAGTCGAAATTTTAAAGAGAATTTTTCTGGTTTCTATGCACGTTTTTGGTGTTTCTACAACCATGGACATAACTTAGTGCCACAACCTTTAATTATGAACAATTTTACGGAAATTTTCTTTTGGATCTCCCCTTTCCCCACAATCAGAGTTGTAGAGATGTCTCAGACATTTGTGTTACCAACCCACCATGAAGACTACCCATTTCAACTTTGATTGTGGGGTGAAGGAGGAAGAGAGGTTGCTTTCACAAGCAAAGAGGTAAAACAGATGTTTGGCACTAATATTATGTCCATGGTTGTAGGCTGTTTTCCTTCTAACATTACGTTCCTATACATTTCTTCTGACTCCGCATTAATGTAATACACTGAAAGAAAATCATCCATTCTCCAGTGCGAAAGTATCTTTACCCTATTACTACCGGGGTATTGAGTTTCTAGTACGACCGGCGGGGGCTAAACCCCCCCCCCCCTAAATCAAGAACGACACTAGGTAAAGTCCAGATATTCGGTACAGTATTAGCCTATTATCTTGGGATTTCAAAACCACCAGCATAAATTTCCCAGCATGTATCAATATTTGCTGACGTCATCATTTCTTGAATGCGAAAAATTGCCAAATTTCACTGATTTTCCAGATTTTTTGAAAAATCTTCAATATTTTCAATTTTTTCCTCTGAGATCATTCAAGGCGGTTTCTTTGAGAACGTCTGCTACTATTTCAACCACTTTGGTGAAAAATTGAGATTAAACCGCAAAACTGTGGCTGTTTTTGTCAAAAAACGGTTTCGATAATTTCGTCACCTGCCATTCGGAAAGCCGCTAATTATGGGTGATCTACAAATAGGGTGCCAGCTTTTTTCTTGCCAAATCATGCGCTATATAAGTTCAGGAAAAGTCAAGAAATTGCAGCGAAAAAGCTGCATTCGTTCAGAAGTTATGATAAAAAAATTGGCAGGGAGGGGGGCGATATCGCCGATACCCAGGCCCGACTTTGATGACTATGCAAGGGAAAGCAAAAGCGTCTGTCTTTTGAGGTATCCGTCTAATCAACGATCTTAAAAAACATCATGAAAAATGTTTCGGAAATCAATTTTGCTGCATGGTAGAACAATTTTGTAGGGATTTTTATAGTTAAGCATTTTTGAAGGGAATTCATCTCGCCCAAAACCGTTCGTCCTGATGTTGTCTAACAAGAGACCGGAACAGATGTTTTAGGTCAGTACTCGACTATTTCACACGTACATGCGGATTTTTTTTAGTAGTAAGACAGTTTTAGTCGGTTGCTCTCAAGACGAATACATTAGTTCGTCCTGTGAACTGGGCTTTCTAGAGGTAGCTATTAATACTTTCATGCACTCTTTTTGTATGTATATGTCTCTGTGTCTGATCTCGAGCGTACATATGAATGGGGTTTAAAGGGATACGCTCTGTCCTTCTGTCTCATTTCAGTGCTAATGTCTGCAGTCGGATACTTTACTATACGCTATACCAGGCCAAGATAATGACCCGGATTGATCATGAAAGCTATCGGACATGTTGTAAGCGGTTCCTTCGCATCTGTCTTCGTTACTGTTCAAAAGAGAGGTAAGATCCAACTGCATATGCGTTGAAGCTTGAAACAAATTCCTTGTTGATCCCTGTTGATCCTTATTACGTCGGCCCTAAATGGCGGAAATTTTGAGCTACTGGTAATACAAGGCCCAGTGCTGGAGATTCAGCTGTAAGCCTTTGGTCTGGGTTTTACCTGGAAAGGCGGAAATACAGTCAACAAGGTAGTGAAATGTGGCAGTCTGCATTTTCCTGACCAAAGATCTAGTTTTCTGTTCCTTAAAATACAGAGATGAGAGGTCTGATATTGCTTCAGACATTTTTTTATCACCTATACTTTTGATATCACTACCTGCGACGGGGATATCCCTGCATGCATAGATACGTAAAAAGAACCTTCACCTTCTACAAGAAGTGTTGATCAGGAGGAGGCTAACCTAGACGGAGCAATGACTGGTTCAGTGTAAGATGGAACATAGTGACCGTGTTTGACATTGATGTACTGTAATGATTCAGCCACGCAGAAAAGAAGAATAAATTGAAATTTCAATTTCCGAGTATAGTTCACAATCCTAACCCTTGTTGTTTCGAACATATCTTCGGAACAGATAAACGTTTTGAACCGAAATTTGAGTACTTTTCTGAAAATTGAACATGTTCTTAGGGTCAATCGTCATTGACAGGTGGAAATGCGATTTCATGACCTTTTGGATTTTAATAACAACACAACAGTACAAACTGGAGCAATATTAGCCTGCAACTATCATTTAGAAGCAATTCCCAGTTCACATAATGGAATTTGGAGGATTTTTAGTTTGCCTAGGATTTTGGGCCAACTTTCAAAAATCGGTATTTTTAGCCAGAAATACAGGTGTCTACCTGAAGTCATGAATTATTGATGAGATCAGCACCTTTATCTTATGTCAAATTATTCATTTATAGAATAGAATCTTTTAGTATCTTTTAGTATCAGTAGAAGATATCCTTCGAAGGTGAGAATATGTGTGTATGCATTTACAAATACGAACTGAGCTCAAACAAATCTCAATCTGAAAAAAAGACAGAGAAAAACCAAACGAAACACGCACTTTTAAACAAGAACACAATCGGTACAACGGTACAAGATATATAACGCATCAGCCACATGGAGACTTAGGCAATGAGAAGGAACAGAGGAGAAAGTTCTGGAATTTTTGTTTTATTCCTGAAGCCCTTATTCATAAAGATTTGCCCTTTTTCTAGCGCGATACATCGCATGCAGAGCCTTGTAGACGTGATCAAGTAGGTGACTTTCAAAGGCACTATGTAATTTTTTTTTTTTTTTTGTTAAACCATCTGGACCCGTAGGCGAATTTTGCTAAAAGCAGACCTTTCTTTTGCAATATGAGGGTTAGTGCAGCGCTCTGCAAAATGTTGCGCTGTTTCGTCATGACCTAAGGAGCAAAAAGCAGAGTCGCAGAGGGTTATTTTGGACATCAGCAGAAAAGGAGTCCCTATCAACTGCCAAGCAACTTGATTTAGTCCGAAGACGGGTTAGGGTCACCCTGTGGCTTGGATTCGAAATAGTGTCTAAAAAATGCTTCATGTCCATGGAACGTTTTATTACACTAACTACTGAACAGTAGTCTAAAACGTACGGAGGGAGGGAGCCCCCAAAACGTCCATCAGAGATAACTTTGAACGGACCGTCTGCAAAAGAATCCACTGAACATGTTTTGGGTAAACTGGTCAAAAGTAGTTATCAGTCTGCAAGATGTCTGAATTTAAAAGATTCCGGCTGTATCTGCCACCATTTCACACATACAGCTACTTCTACAATAGCCATGGATACACTGCGGATTAGCTAAGGGTTTGGATTAGCCTAATGCTGACGTGAGACGTTAGCTGACCAGTGATTAGCTAGAGTTGCTGATTGGCTAAATCAGACTAGCTTACTATCAAACGATTGACTGAAGGTAGTCAGCTGATCTGGTCAGTTAAGCTAATCTGTCACCGATCTTGCACTCAAAATTTTGTGTCAGCTAATCTTTGTAGTTACACGGCATTAGCTAGCCGAAGCGACGTAAGCTAATCTAAAAACCAGCTAGTCTCGCAGCGTAACTAGATCTAATCACTGCCCAAAATCTTCGCCAAAATCACTTTGGCGAAGATATTTTGGCAATGATTGTCTGAATATTTAAAACATTTGAGCAGAACAGGTGCCCAATGAAATCAAGGTAGCGAGTGGAACACACTGTTTTAGAGCAACTACAGTGTACCTGTGCTATTCTTACACTTTAGGACAGCAATGCCATGCTCGTCAACAGGTCAGGCCACGCTTTAAACACTGGAAACAGATTGCGTGATGATGATGAACCCAGAGAGGTGTAGAAAATGAACAAAACACAGTTTCAGTGTTCCTTTGCCTGACATCGATTCACAGAGTATGATCAACATGATCACTACAGATTTTCTTTGTCAAAAAAAGAGTCCCTGGCCAAGTTCGTGGCAAAACACTTTGATAACGATCTAGAACCACTATCTGATCTAAAGGAAAAAATCAATATAGCAAAGAGCAGCCATCATCAAGAAGCAGCTATGATCACGAATGATCACATACAAACACGATTGGAAGGGATCAAGTCTCATGTAACAGTCGAACTGGATTTTTAGTTCTTTCAGGGAGTAACAACCCCCCCCCCAACCAAATTTCAAAACTTGAATATCTCCTACATAGCGCTATGTTGATTACACATGTATTGTTTCTGCGACAAAGAGGTAGTGGTGTAAATCGCTAGTCAGTACGCCCGGCATAAATTCCAGTTTCCAGTACAGTCGCGTGGCATGAATATCTTCAAAGGTACCGTAAAGTTGCCCTCGAGCTCCCCTAACTCATGAATATCTCTGAATATCTGAGGCCGCGGGCGCACCAGATTTCAAAACTTGAATATCTCCTACATAGCGCTATGCTGATTACACATGTATTGTTCCTGCGACAAAAGACGTAGTGACGTAAATCGCTAGTCAGTGCGCCAGGCATAAATTCCAGTTTCCTGTACAGTCGCGTGACATGAATATCTTCAAAGGTACCGTAAAGCTGCCCTCGAGCTCCCCTAACTCGTGAATATCTCT
>JAOBRC010616340.1:0-10859 GCA_027575255.1 Scolionema suvaense
CATCAAGATGAAGAGCTGGTCAAAAGATTAGACATCCTAAAACTTCTCTACGAAAAATCATTGGTCACGACGGTGGTTGCTAACATCTTAAAACTGCTTGACTGCAAAGATCTTTTGAGGTTGGATACTCATTGCTATGCTGTTTTCCAATTTTCGTTGTTTGTATATAATGCCCTGCACCCGAACACATGCTAGCTATGTATATGACACAGATTTTCTTGGTTCAAGTTAATGATGCGCTGAGTGTACCTTTTGCTACCCCCTTCTAATGTGTGTAGCTAGGCCTAGGAGCTATTAATAATTGTAGCTAAGTAAGCGTTGCATGTAAACAGACAAGTTTTTCTGGGTAGTATAGGTATGAAACAGAACAGGGCTTTAGCTTGTGGCATGCAGGAAAGATCACTATTTTGAAGCGTCATGCTGTTTCAAGGTTAGTTGGTTGGCAAGAAGTATAATATGCCTTCATCTATCAGTCTATTGCTGCTGAGGTCCTGGACTCTACTTCCAGGGTTGCCACTGGACCTTGAAAACTTGGAAATAGCCTTGAATTTGGAAATTGACCTTGAAAACCTTTAACTTTGTACACATTTGAATTGCCCGATAGCCTTGAAGATTTATGCTGTAGTTGCTTTCTGTTTTTATTTGTTGCAGAGGTTCTTAGTAAGCATGATCATTTCTGGATCCACTGATTTCCAACATTCTGTGTCCTTTTTTATTATTTGCTGGTATATTTGAATTATAATTGATAATGATCCAAACGGAGGCTCTCATGGTTCCATTTATGTTTGAAGAGCCCGGTGTTATTTGTGTGATGAAAGATTCCATCTTAAATACGATCGTTTGCCACTATGCTGAGAGGAGGAATAGTTGCAAGATTCGAAAAAATCACTTTGAGCCTGGCTTGCTTGACATTGTGGCCGGAGCAAAAGCTTGTGTTGCCTCTGCACAGGTTACTGCTGAGAAAAGGATTGTTCTGATGAGAATTCTGGAAAATTGTCCTCAGAATCTTGCTGAAGGTGGCCGAAAGATATTTAGTTGCATTCTCTTTCAACCTACTGTACAAAAGATTTTTTAGTCTGGTTGTACCACCACTCAACAACTCTAGAAGCTGCAATATACTCACTGATTGTATATACAACTCTGCAAATCTGCATCAGTGTTTCTGTTTTCAATCATTTTTGACATGCAAACTTGTCTATGGCACGGTACATTTTCCAGCATCGACGGAAGTGAAATTGCTACAGTACTGCTATTACCATTGCTTGTATAAATGCTTTGTTTATCAGTGGTTCTTGAAGAAAGCACCTGGTTGGTGGGAGTCAAAATGATATATATCAATCAGGTTCTTACAATAGTATGGAATCAAATTGAAGGTTGTGGTTGCTATACACTCCAGATGACAGATGGTAGGATTCTGCAAAACCTCAAGTGATCCGATCGCCATCAGTGTCAGTGATCTATCTACAAATCATTAAATAAAGCTTGCAAATTTTCTGCCGGTGAGAAAATTAGCACTTCTAAAAATATCATACCAGCACTGAAAGGGTTTGATTTATGCATTCTTATACTGAGGGACATTTAGACATCTTGCTTGCCTTTGTACATTAATGCAGTTTACTACTTCAGTGTGAATTCAATATCCTGTTGAGTGAATACCTCAGTCACCTGCTTTCACACTAGGCTGATTGCAGTAAACAAATTTGAATTTTGGTGCGCATTCCAGCTGTTGCTACCATGCAATTAGTGCTGTGCCTCTGTATTTTTTTCGTGAGATCTTGCTAATTTTTTGCCAAGCTACATATGTAGCATTAGCTTCCAATATTAGCAAACTTGGCCAACACGTGAAGTGCGCTAGGTCTAGGTGCAGGCTAGGTAATGAGAGAATAGTGTTATATTCATCATTCTATGATAACTCGTGAAAACCTTGAAATATGGCTAAGTTGTATGAAAACATTTAAATGACCTTAAATTTTAGGCTTCAAATGCGGTGCAAAACCTGACTTCTGGTCTAAAAAATGATTTTAACGGTACAAACCTTTTTTTTTGTTTTTTTACAGTACAAATTGTAGTTCAGAAGTTAGCTACTGTTGGGTGATAAATGGCCATCCTACTACATTTGTGAATTTGTTGTGGTTTGTGCTAATATAGTACCATAGGTTTTGTTAAATTGAGGCCTGTGATAGCATGCACACATGCACCCTGATTTCTGGGGTGTGCGATTTAAGCACCATGACACTTTGTAGAACGCCACAAAGCATATGTTTTCGTTTTAAAGTATAAGGACATGGTAGGCAGGGTTCTAGCTAGACTCGTCTCAGTGGTGGGCGGTTTTTTAAGATTTGATGTAGGTAGCGTTCGAGGCACCGGAGGTGGCGAGCTACATGCAACTGTGGGTTGTAGTTTGTAGCTGTAGGTTGTAAGCTTTCACTTTTCTTAACAATTGGAGGTCCAAAACTACCTTATATTGAAGGATTTTTCAATCTTTTTTTGAGTAATTTCTGTTCACGCCAGGTGTTAGGTCTTGAGGACTGCATTGCCTTCAACAAATATCCGCAGCCAAGAAAAATCACTTCAATGGAGACTTTTCCTGGCGGGTGGTAAAATATGAGTGCCGGGTGGTGCCGCCCGGCGCCGCCCACTGTAGCCTGCTTGCATACTCTGTTCAAAACTTATGGTTTCTCACAGAGTCTGCTCACAATCGCTCAGTTGATATATAGACGTACGTCACCTGCATAAAGGAGTACACCCCGTAATTATGTATTCTCTACTAGCGTATCTCCCTGGCAACATCATAATTACTACCAGCTTCTATAGAAAAAGGTTCAGAAGCTGCACATTTATTTGCATAAACAATTCCGTGGGGCAGACTTTTGCCAGATTTTCAGAAAATATGACATAATTAAAATACGCTGTTTAGGCGTGAATGTTAACAGACCAGCCAAGCAAGTAAATGCAGCGAGGTTGGGATGCGAACAGGCTATCCACCATGTCCATAACCCTGGGTAGGTCATCAACTCAGTGTAGCATATAAGTCTTTCTTTTTCTGTTCTTTTCAAATAAATGGTCCAAATGTCCAATTCCAAGTGCCACCATTGCTTTTGACGATATCCCTAGCTGCTCTAGCCTCACACCACAGCAGGCTTATTGGATGTAGAACAACATTTAGCGTCATAACAGGATGGGCAGCATCAGAAAGCCTAACAGTTATGATGAACAGAATCATGTGTATATATACTAACATTCTGTATGCAAACATGGGCTGAGCTTGACATGCTTTTGATCCCCCTCTCCCCTGCATAAAGCGTTTTCTTTCGTAGCCCCGGCATTAATGATTGATTGGTCTCCTGGGCAACTGAAGGAGAGCGATGATGGCTCGTCTGTTTATTTATTCTCCTGAAAGTCTGCTTGCAGTTTCATATCTGTAGTATGCACTCTAGGGGGATGCATGAGCTGTAGCCAGCCATTTCTCCAGTGCTTTTTCATGTTCAGTGTAAAACAAAATATCCATGACTTTTATCATTTCTGCCTAGAGAAAGCATGTTCTGTATACAAGCTCTCACCTTTTGGCTTCGAATCGTTGCCATGTCCGTTAGGGAGTAGGTGGATGAAAATTGCTCTTCAGCAGAGAATATTTGTGCAAACTATACCAATATAAATTTTGCTGTGGATTATTCTTATCTTAGAGAATCAGCCATTTGAAGTATTGCTTGCAAAATTTAATGCATAAACATGACCAGGACTCGAAATTCAACAGTTCCGATGGTCTGCATCGGGCAGTGCTCGTAGAACTTGATAAAAAAACGAAGTGTTGGTTCAACTGGACCTGGTAGTATTTGCCTGGAAACATCTGTACGTGCTCTTAATATTGATTGCTTTGCATCCATTGCGATTTTTGAATAGAAACAAAATGAAAGCAGTTGCAGCATCAGAATGTAACAGGGTCGTAAACAGTGAGGTGGCACACACTGCATAAAGAGGGTCGTAAACAGTGAGGTGGCACACACTGCATAAAGGAACAGTGGCTCAAATTTTTTTCAAGTCGGTTGCATTAATTCTGTCTTCCTTCAAACAGATTTCATAGTCATGTCGCCGAATTTATCGCGAAGCATACTTTTTCTGGCGCTTCAAAACACTCGGTCACACTCGTCAATTGAATCAGTTCTCATATTTAGTATGCATTGACATGTTTGGAAGACAAGGGGGTTAGTAGCTGCGTTCTGATCATTTCCCTATAAATCTGCAGATTTTCTCAACTTCAGCGCCCAGAATGAATTCTTGCACTCAACAAGGGAAAACTTTGCTTTCTAATTGCAGCATTTCTATTGAATCTATGACCGTGAAATGTGATGTGGAAGCTCACAGTACATGGTACTATACTGCAATAAGCTGATACTATTTTTACAGCCGTCATCCCTCTTATTTGCCATTAGTACAGCCTTGACAATGTTTTGAATGACTCTTATGCATCCACAGGCAACTTAAAGTTTTAAGCCACATAAATGTTATCTAGATATGCCCTTTGTAAAGTCCAGTATGTCAAAACAGTAGTTTCTGCTACGTGTGAGGGCATGATATTGTTTGCCCCATCGCACATTCTGTCTTTTTCTCGGTGTAGATATTTACGGTCATCTCAAGCAGTTCTCCTGTCCTTAGCCGCAGTTTTTTTTCTCTATGTGTTACGAGTGTGGTTGATGTTGAGATAACTTCTTGCTTCTTAATTAAAAAGACACAAAGGCATTGAATTGCTCTTACATTATAAGATGTAAGGTGGGACCGCAGGAAAAACTATCCAACTTATTTGTTCAGCACCACACTCAAAAACTTCTGATCATGCCTCCTTTCCAAGATATAGGCAAGTAAAATTTATGAGTATCCACTAATTTCGCATTCTCCCTGGCTACTACAACAGCTGCACTCAGAACAGAATAATGGAAATCTAGTCAGTAATGTGCGTTTGATGCAACGTTTTATCACTATTCATCGGCTAGTTATTGTTTGTACTCTGTCAATATACATTGTTGAATGAAACTCTTCAAGCCCTGTGATCTTTGCTACTGAATGACTGGCATGTGGCTTCAGGTCATATTTGAGAGAGTCTGAAGATCAGATAATACCCTTCCTAAAATTCTCTAAATGTGCCCTTTTCCATTAGATAAGATGTACTAGTGAGGTTGCGTAATAAAAATCTACGATGCGAACGCTATTTTTCAATGTTCGAAATGCTAACTTTCGCGTCGCAGATCAAAAGTGGTTGCAAAAAATCTACCACACAGTTTGTTTAGTTTTGGAATCTGACGACACAGTTCAAATTATCTGGCTCATTTTTTTCAAACTGGGTCATTTGAAATCTTGGTTTGGTTTGGTTTAGAGGTCAATCCAGTGCAAAAATCTACAACGCTGATTTTGAAATTTAACATCGCAGATCAAGGGCAACGTAAATCGGCTTGTGGGGTGTTAGCTTCTGTTTTGGCAGAGAGTAGTTCATGACAATGCACAAGGCTCATTGTTGTATATTCAATACTTGGAGCCCTGTGTAATTATTCTTTTGTCCACATATGTAACAATAGAACTTTTGCAAATCGTCATCATGTAATGTGGGATGGCCAGGGGGTCAAATCTCATTGACATGTAGTGGACAACTCGGAAAAGTGGTAATGGCAAGAACATTTGCTTTTGTTGTTGTGACATTAGTTTAAATTTGTTCCCTAGCTATCCCACAGTGCACTGTATGATGATGTTTGCGAAAAGGACCACTACTCTTACCTTAGTGCATGCAAGCAAAGTTTAGGTGCTTCTTTGCATCTAGCCATCTTTGCAAAACTAAACTTTGTACAGTAAGTGTTGATCAGGAGCAGAGAATGTTGGGGGTTGGTGGTAGATGATAGCAGTATGGAAAAAGTATGGGCGACGCCAGGTTCATTTTTTTGCTGTTTACTTAACAACAGCACACTCCGCAAAAACCCTTATATATTTTTTCAGTATACATGTATCCTCCCTGAAAGGGAGATCTTAAATTTTTTCCCATGCTCTTGCTTAGAAAGAAATCTTTGAGTTTTGTATTTTTAGTGTCTTTTTTGCTGAAATCATATTTGGCAGCTGTGTGACGTTGTATGGCTTCTTATCGTAATATCTATAGCTACAAAATAAAATATCTTAATCAAATTGTCGTTGCATTTGTACAGTAGTATTGATTCGATACTTTACTTTCCGTTTCTGCTTGCTGCAAAGTTTGAAATGAAATGTTTGTCCAGAAAGCAGCGTAGCTCTCCTCAGCACAAATTGAGGCGAGCGATGATTTACATAACATTTCCAGAAGTAAGGTTCTCGTGGATTCTAGGGGAGTGCTGGCAGCTCTCCTTAAATATTTTAGGAGGGTGTGGTGGTGTGGGAGAGTGTTCCCTGCCGTCTTAGGTGTGGGAGAGTGTTCCCTGTTGTCTTCTTTCAAAGCCTGTTGCTGCACCACCTTAGTCAAATCACTATGAGATCGATCACAGTATCAAAAGAAATAATCATGAGTACAGTGGTGAATCAGTAGGGTGTGCACAATAAAGGAGCTCCCTCTACTGATAGTGCATAGGGCAGACACGTTCACAGTGGTTTCAACAGTAATTTATATTCATGAAAAAGTGACCCATATCAGTTTTTATACAAGGATAAGTCAATTTTATGTGGTTATATACTTCGCCATTGACAGTTAAATCATCTTCTTAAATGCAGATGGTTTATCTGTTATATAGTTATGGAACTTTTGATTTCAATGGTCATCTAATTTACCGTGAGTTACTCCGTGTTGCTTTCGTTTTTGCACCAGTTGCAAAGTTTATGCTTTTCCCGCTTGGAAGGAGTTTTTGTGATGCGTAATATACCCGGACGACCGGAATTATATAGAAGATGGTGAAAACCCCTTTTTATTGTGATTAGTGGTTATTTACTTGTAATCTGCCTTCTTAATATTGTATGAACCTATTTTCTTCTGTAATCTTTTATTGACTCTCATTTAAGACTATTGTTTTTCTGTGTTCTATGCAGGGCATCACATGTCAGTAAATCATGGGCGACTATCATTAAATATGCTGAAATTCGATCTGGTCATCGATTGAGGAGATTCTTGAAGAGAATTCGCTACTCCTATAATCTTCATAAGGTATCTGTAATTAGATTTTTTTTCTAACTACATTTTCTGTTTGGTTTGGTTTTTGCAGCTATGGTGTTCAGTTTCCTTGGCCTGTCCCAGCTCGCCTATGATATCAGCCTTTTCGCATGTGACATGCAACTGCTTTTCTGCATTTTTAACGAACTAATTCCATATAATAGCTGAAAAAAGGAAAAAAGGCTATTTTTAGTCATTTAGGGCATATTGGAACAGAACTCAAGTAAAATTGCATTGAAATAATTAATTACACAGTTTTTTACATTTGGCATAATTACACACCCACTATTTGTTATGATCACATCACTGAGTAAGTAATGTGGTTGCATAAATTATGAAAACATCAAATTTTTCATTACATGTTGGTCTATCACCACAAAAGGTCTGGTGGTAATGGCTGTAGCCAATCCAGAAATACTAAGGGGGCGGAGTTGAACCCCCCCTCCCGCTCACATATGACGGTTGAAATGCCCTTATGCGGTTTGACCCCGACCTAGATAGGGTTAGCCCTATTCCATTAGTATTTTTACTAACCATGGTCCGGGGGGGAATAGATCATCCTGCCACCCTAAAATCTAATTTAGAGACACTTACAGCATGAAACTTGGTACACATATAGTTAAGCCCTATTACAATCGAATTCCATCAAAATCAGTGACTGGACACCTGCTTAATTTTGCTGACGTCAGCATATTTAATAAGACCTTGCAAAATGCTATGATTTCCAGATTTTTCGAAAATCCAGTACAAAATAGCAAAACGCGGGAAAAATTTTTCTCAAACACCCATTATGCCTTTCAATAATAAATGGCTTCCATACTAATCATTTTAACCTATTTTATCAAAGAAAATAGTAAGCAAATTGACATTATACCATTCAGAAAATTACCCAGAATTCCCAGTCAGAGAGACAAAAGATGCTGGCGTCATCAGATTTTACAATGCAAAAGAGTTTTTTCGATGAGATTTGATGACACCTAAATTTTGTGAAATGTCATGAGATGTGAAGTGAAGATCTTTTACCATTCAGAAGATCTTCAGCGTTTTCTCCAAGTGGAGATGATTCATGCCTCCCCCCTCCCGACCTGGATAGGGTCATTAGTATGTAGCTATTACAGTTCCTGGCTTAGAAAAGTTTAAAGATTTGGCAAAAGATTCAGAGATGTCAAGTTTAACAATTTGCTATCGACTATCGAGCACAACAGGCTGCCCCTCAAGGTCAAAAACAATATATCCTTTGAAAAAAGCTGCTATTTTTCTGAAATGTAAAAGCATGCCCTGCCCTTCTAGAATATGCCCTGCTGAAGGTAATAGTTTTGCTGTGGCCACTTGTAAAGTCTTAGCGTTATTGCCAAAAAACTCACAATTATAAAATAAGTATTATTGTTCTGAATTGTAGGTGCTGAATATTATTAATCTGCAACTGTTCTTTAAATGTTCGTAAATGAACTCTATCTTAGAGGAAGAGTCCTGTAAAATGTGTTCAGTCGTTCCATCCATCCTTATGTCCGTTTTTCTGGATAGCTGCTGAATATATGCTTCTGAAATTATGCCTGGAGGTGAAAATCAATACTTGAAAATATGAGAGGCATGGTAGTTTCACATGGATTTTGCGTCATGCTGGGGATACTCTTTCGGTTTGGGTGTGGCCATTTATGTCAAAAAATTACCATTTAAGCTTTTTAAAACGCTTTGAAGATCTATTGAGTTTTTTTATTGTAATATTACGTGTGAAACTTGATAGCAATTTTAGATGTTATTGACCATCGCATCATATGTGACAAGTTTTTTTTTTTTTGTTTGCCGTGGATGTGACTGCTTCTTGTACTATTTTTCAGGCAAAAACGATCCCTTTCAGGTTGTTTTGGATATCTTTTAAAATCTATTCCTTTTTTCTTGGGGGGGGGGTGTAAAACGTATTTTGTTCAAACTATAAATTAGATGTCATACCTGAGGAAAGTACTTTTTCTTGTAGATGTGGCTATTTTTCAGCCAAAAACAATGTGGTGGTTGCATTTATGCAATTTTTGTGGTATATAGCATTATTGGCCATGCATAAAATCTGAGAAAACTGCTGTATGGCTTGGGGTTGGCAACAGTGGGACACGATGATGATTATTATTATTATTTTTATTATGGTGTTCTGAGTGTCATACCTCAGAAATTTGCTTTTGCCTTTTCCAGGACTATTTTTTGGTTGATAACAGTTTGTTGCAAGGATGTTCTGGAAAGAAAATCGATCGATTCATTTTCTTTTTTGCATTTTCCTGTGCGAGTGTTAGTGGCGCAAGATTCCATCTCTGATACCTGGGAAAACTATTTTGCTTGGCCATATCGGTTTATATCCAAGAAAAATCATTTTCACTTGTTTTCTTGTGAACATTGGTTGATGAAGTTGTGGTGTTCTTTTTGTTATGATTGTTGGTCATTGTTTTTTGGATATAGAGCCACACAATGATTCGTACTGTAATTGAATTTGCGGGAGTCCACTCCTTTGATGACTTGTTATTAGGCAAATTTGAGGCTCGCACTCTAGTTGAAAAGAGTGTGTGACAAATTTCCTCGCTAGAAATAATCAGTTACTAGCTTGTGCTATGCCTCCGTCATAAGTTCTAGGCTTCTTTTACTATAGCAATGAGATTGCATGGACTCTGTAGCGGTTTATTGATAACGAGCTTGGTACAGGGTAAAAGTGGACGGCGTCAATTATTCTTGGCGTCTTCAATTTAAGCCATCGTTCTTACTTTTCGACCTAAGTTAGCAGTTTCTGAAAGTTTGTCCTAACGTCTTTGGGAAGTTCAAATCTATCTAAAACCATTATGCAGACTGGTAACACTAGTGGCTGATGGTTTCAGGCTGATATCACTGCATTTCATGCGGTTTTGTGATGATATAACTAAAAAATGCATCGAATTGCCTTACCACCTTCCAATTCAGCCCCACATTTTGTGCGAAGATGTCTGAATTTCAAAAAACGACGATTTGCCCATATGGAACATGTTAAATTTTCTGAAAAGTCACTGAATTTTAGCCTAGGAAATTCTTCGTATTTCTTTGTTAAGTACTTCCTTTCTGATTTCATCTGTCGCGCATGGCGTACAGATTTGTCAACCTTGAACCAGAGTTGCAAAAATGGCCCCACCTTGCTTGCTTGTGTTACCTCAAAGGGGATTTTTTTTGCGTGGATTAACTTTTGTGAATTTTGCGATTTTTTGCTAAATTCGCAAAATTAAATCCACGCAAAATTTATCAAATTGAAGTTTTAACCAGACTATAAGCAAATAGAACAAATTTTCGATCGTCAATCAATAACAATGTGTTCGGATTTGTTCTTTCTCCCACTTTGCATGTTAGCAACTTCCTGCGTTTCTTTCATTGATGTGCATTCGCTAAATTACTTCCATATATTTTCTCTGCAAATCCCTGATTTGCAAAATTAAGTCCACGCAAAAATTTATCCCCTTAAGGTATATCTCAACGTTTGTTTAGGGGTGAGCTTACTGATACTTGCTATGCTAGAATTGCATACGTTAGTGATCTTTTCTTTTTCGCATCTCTGTAAAAAGAAGGCTGTTATATTACTTTATTCGGAGAAACTTTCGCGAATCGTCAAATCACAAAATATTCGCAAGATAAACTTTCGCGAAAAGGAAACAGTTTGCGATTTCGCAAGGCCCTGAACCCCCCGCCGCCCCCCCCCCCCCCCCAA
>JAOBRC010616451.1:7552-17959 GCA_027575255.1 Scolionema suvaense
CTAACAGGTGACATAAGTAGTAACTGTCGGTAGCCACGAATGTCATCAGCTAACAGGTGACATAAGTAGTAACTGTCGGTAGCCACGAATATCATCAGCTAACAGGCGACATAAGTAGTAACTGTCAGTAGCCACGAATGTCATCAGCTAACAGGTGACATAATTAGTAACTGTCAGTAGCCACGAATGTCATCAGCTAACAGGTGACATAAGTAGTAACTGTCGGTAGCCACGAATGTCATCAGCTAACAGGTGACATAAGTAGTAACTGTCAGTAGGGGAGGTAGTAGAACCTGAATAATTGGTTGGGCACCACAGGACGCATGGGAGGTTTAAAATTTGTTATTCAGTAGTGAGCTTATGATTTAGACACTTTTGCTGAATAGGGCAAGCCTGCATGAATTTGGAGGGCAAGCCATCTGAGTGATGTAGTGGAATACAATTTATTTGCCAATGTAAGCAGACTCTGTGAGAGAAACTGTATTTCTCGAAAAGATCAGGAGTAGGGCAGAATTTCATAATGATGGTCCAATTTTCGTAGCATGTTGAAATAAGTTGAGGTCTTAATGCGATACGATATTGACTTGCTTGTACTGATCCATCTTCTGGTGCACTTCCAACTTCCATGCCTATCAGTCTGTATCCTCTTCTAAGTAGCTTTTTATTGTCAGATTTTGGAAGTCATTCATGTTCATTGTATTCTTTTTGTGTAATAGTCCCGACTGGGGTGTAAGTGTGTTACGCTCAGTAAATGCGCATTAATGGAGTTGAGCACTCTGAATTTGTAGAAATTTTCAAATGCTTTGATAATGAGCGTAGACCATCATCAAAGGCTTTTCCCTACTAACCGACATTGATTGCACTCTGATAAGCCAGGTTGATGCAAAGGTATAAGTGCAAATAGCAGCCAGTGGGTATGTATTGTAAAAAAGAACAGAGTGAGCCTAGTTTAACATTGGTAAAATTACTTCAGCAGGACCGACTTTTAGCTGTTTGTGGATAGCTTGAAATATTTCAAATATTCAAATGCACTGTTTCTTTTATTTATAGGCAGAATTCTAAAGGAACATGTGGCTCGATTTTGTCGAAAAATTAGAACAGTTAAAGAGCAAACGAGTCTGAGCTTCATCGCAAGAGTTAAGAACAGCAACACTATTAATTTATGGGCAAGGTTATCACATTTTGACACAATGTTAATGAGGAATAAATATTAAAGGCTACCAAGATTTAACAGTTCAAAAGTTATCATAAATGTTGGACGGGGTAAATATGCCTCACCCCTCTCCTTAAATAGGGTAAAACTCTTTTAATTTCTTCCAGCGCTACAAGACAATACTGGCTTGAAGTGTGACCATCACTAACATTACAATTCTTTGTTAAGGAATACTCTATCAAAGCAAAAAAGCTATTGATATTTGATTTTCATACTGGTTGTTTGTATTTGCAGGTAACTCAACATCGGCTATACTTGATGGGACTGCAACACTAACGTTCTTAAAACTAGGTGAAGACTACACAGTGACAATGCCGTATGCACATGTGAAAGGTTGGTTTCCTTTTTTCCGTTCTTGTTTTTATGATTAGTTGTTCTCTTTTGAGATCCCAAGATTTTGGCTGGCCGATTGATACTATATTAAAGATGAGGCAAAACTTGTTCCAGCCTGATAATGAATATTTTGGAAGGCATAGTGCTGTCATCTCTCGCCTCCACGTCTTTAAGGGTGCTAGCTGTATTTAACCCTGCTCTTCACTGGCTATTTTGGCTTTAGGGGAGGGGGGGGGGGGTTGGTAAAAACTACCCCCCCTCCTGGTTAAAATCTAAACCAGAGCAGATATGAAGCTGAAACTTTGACTGAATATAGGCCTTGGTACGTAGTTTCTAAAAATAGAAGAAAATTTGCTCTAGGCAGCACAGTTTTTGATGACGTCAGCATTTTTATCGGAAAACGTGACAAAAATCGGGCAGAATCGGGCAAAAGGTTGGCCAGCGATAAAATCGGAACCAAAATAGATTAGGTACTATGAAGGGCTTTCAAGAAAGCATTGAATAGATACCTCATGTAAAGTATGCTTCTTGTAGGAAAACAAAACGCAAGATACCTACTTCCCTATGGCAATTTATAATGGGAATTTATGCTGCTCAGCTCCAGTCACATGCGAGAAAAGTTTGATAACTTTTGAACAGAGCATGGTATGTGGCTGAAACTTGTGTCACGCACATCATATGCATACTTCTCTCGTATCAAGAAACCTGGAAATATGTGCTCACCTCATTTTAGTACAGCTTAAAAGTGCTGTTTTAGGCACCAAATCAATTTCTAAAGAAGGCTGCATGCCCCTCGGCCGATACTTCTTGTGTATACCCAGTTTTATATAATATTGTCATCCTTTACATGAACCCCCTGAAGACTACTAATACATCAAACATGCAGACAAACTTGATCAAGTAAATTCTCTTAAAGTGCAACGCTGATTGGGTAAACACAAACTCAAAATCCAGTATGCTATACCTACGCAGGATAGACCATATGCCTCGCTTACGCTCGGCAATTAACCTGTGTATAGCAGACATTCATATTTTACTTGCATGTAAACCCCCTAGCCCGATGGCACCGTGGCCCGTGAGTTGTCAGAAGAATGTAAACCGATGAAATTCATGATAAGCATTTTGGGACTCCCGCTTTAGCGGAAGGGTCCTGTAAAATGATGCCTGTCCGTCCGTCCGTCCGTCCTTCCTTCAAGTATTTTCCCGGGAATTTTTCTGAAATTTGGTGTGAAGGTGACAAGCCGTAATTGACGAAAAGTGATGGAGCCGGAATTTTGAAAAAAATTTTGTTCAGCATGCAGGTGGCAATTTATGCCCGGAAATGGTCATTTTAGGGTTTTTAAAGAAAATTTCATAATCTGTTCATTACTTTTTTGTGGTTTTTGGCGTGAATCTACTGGGCAATAGTAGTTATGTTGTGGATCACATGTAATATCTGGGAGAACTCTCAATCAGCTTGCCGGTGGCAATTTATACACGTGCAAAAAGGCATTTTCCATGGTTTTTTCCAAATAAGTCAAAAACTGTTCGTCCTATTCTGGTCATTTTTGGTGTGAATATTAGGGACATTCCTGCGCATGTTTTGAACCGTATGTCATGTCTCCTGACAATCTCATTTGGCTTACGAGTGGCAATTTGCGTTCAAAAATGGTGATTGTTATGGTTTTTCCATGTGTCTCATGAACGTTTAATCTGTTTATTGTTATTTTTGTTGTGAATATTTGAGGCAACTGTACGCATGTTATGAACCATCTGCCATTTCTTCGGACAATCTCGTTTGGCTTGCAGGTGACAGTTTAGGCCAAAAAATGGTGTTTTTCTTGATTTTTTCCTAATAGCTCGAAAACCATTTATCCGATTCTTGTCCTGCTTGGTGTAAATGTTAGGAGCAACTCTACGCATGTTTTGAACAAGTTCCCATGTGTCCTGAAAGTCGCTGAAAGTCGCATTTGGCTTGTGGGTGGCAATTTACATCTAAAAATGGCAATTTTCTGGGTTTTTTTCCATGTATGTCATGAACGGTTGATCTTTTTATTGTTGTTTTTGGTGTGAATATTTGAGACAACTGTATGCATATTATGAACCTTTCTTCCATGTCTGCCGACGCACTCATTTGGCTTGCTGGTGGCGATTTACATCTAAAAATGGCATTTTTCATAGTTTTTTATCCAAAAATGTCGAAACGTGTTTGTCAGATTATTGTCATTTTTGGTTTGAATATATGGGGCAACTCTATGCATGTTTTGAACCATATGAGATGTCTCCTGACCATCTGGTTTGGCTTGCGGGTGACAATTTATGTCTAAAAATGGCACTTTTGTAGGGCTTTTTTCTTTGTGTGTTGTGAACGGTTAATCTGTTTATTGTTATTTTTGGTATGAATATTTGAGGCAACTGTATGCATGTTATGAACTATTTGCGATGTCTCCGGACAATCTCGTTTGGCTTGCAGGTGGTAATTTCCGTCAGAAAATGGCTGTTTTCAGGGGTTTTTTCAAAATGTGTTAACAATGGTTTCATATTTGGCGTGGATCTTAGTGACAACGAAGCATATGTTATGACCCATGCTTTATATATGTTATGACTCATGCTTGAGTATATGTTCTTCAGCATGCAGGTGGCAGTTTTTGTCAATAATGGCTGTTTTAGGTTTTTTTCATAATGTTTCAAGAATACTTCATTACGCTTTTGTGATTCGTGGTGCAAATCATCTGGCTAACGTGCTATTCGATTCATGAATCTGATGAAGAGATTCTCAATTAAGTTTGCGGAGTCCACAAATTATGTGACCTGTTCAAACAATGAAACTATTCTAAACACTTAGCTACTATAGCATCTATATTAAAGTACCACACTAACAATATCATAAGGAGTATAATCCATTGGTATTTCCAGTCCAAGTCCTGCACCTCTATATAGGGGGCACCTGGTAATTGCCATGCTGGTAAGCTCAGGCTTGCCGCATGGCTTATAGTCTATCCAGTGCGTAGGAAAGCGTTTGTTGTATTTTTTGGTAGGGGAGAGCAGGAGAAAATGTAGATTTCTATCAAGCCATCAATGATTGGTGGAATTCTAGTTGTTTCATTGAAAGCGGCTAGTCTAATTAGTTGTTGCATGGCAAGATGAATGCTCGTCTTGAACGCCACGTGGCTGCAACTTACAAATGTGCTCTTGAGTGCTGTCATGCAACTAATGCATTGATGTTATTAGGGTTTTTTTTTACCTGAATCGGAAAAGCCAGCGTGGCATTTAGTGACAACTATTCCTAGTTGTAGACACTTTTTCTAGGAACTGTAGGTGTCTGCTATAGACAGGTTTGACCGTATTTTGATTCTTTGTATTTCTACAGGCTTGCTGATTGGCTCGTTGACTGTGGAGCTGGGAGGAACTGTGAATATCAAATGTGAGAAAACTGGTTACAATGCCGAACTCGAGTTCAAACTCAAGGTTAGTGGATCTTGTATGACTTATTTATCCCTGTGCTTGTCGGTAAAACTTATGTTGTGCGTAGCAGCATTTGAGGAGAGAACACGTGGTCCGATCATTTTTGTTAGAGAACACGTGGTCCGATCATTTTTGTATAATGATACGCGTTGCCACAATTAAAAGGAAAACCTTAAGTGTCATACCAGCAATGTTGAAATTGTTATATTCACCAAATCAATGATAACACTGTCGCGGTGCTAATGTTTATGAGTATACCTGGGGCTACAAAACATGGTCTATGTTAGCCTTTTTCCTGGGTTCCATCACATAATTAGCCACGCTTTACTTCGCGATTCCCGTATCGTTATCCTTCTCGTAGTCAATTCGACGTATATTTCGTACAATATATGTTTTGTATAATCGTCTTGTTTCAGCCGTTTTGGAAGAAGAGCGGAGAATGTAACTACATATCAGGCAAGATATATATGGGCCATGATGTGCTGTCTAAAATTGAAGGAAAATGGGTGAGAGCCGTTCTGCTTTTTTGTTTTGCTTGTTTCTGATCATCGAAAAAAAATCTACCTTTGTAAATTGGAATTCTTTAAATTTTTTTCATTGGTTATATCGTTCAACGGAATCCTTCCAGATGATCCTTTGTTTGTCTGCCGATCACAAAACCGTGGCAAAGGATATCGCTTGTGATTTTAGCAAGTGTGATGGTATGGTTTTATTTGAATTGCAGCTTTTTATATACAAGGTTTCTTGCATGAGCGGCACCCAAATTTCCGCGCACATTTTTTTTGTAAGGATCAGATAAAAACTTTGACTAAAGCTCTTTGTCGTCATGTTCTTGAAAACATTTGAGCTTCAGATGTTGTTTGCGTTCTTATAAAGCACGTATACTTCTACGATCTGGCACATTCGATGAATTATAAAGAGCCAAAAGCTACCCTTGCACTTACGACCTTAAGGGTATTTTTTTTGCGTGGATTAATTTTTGCGAAATTCGCAAAATTAAATCCTCGCAAAATTTATCAAAATTATGTCAATAGGTTAACCAAAACCAAATACAACTAATTTTTCGATCGTTAATTGATACCAATTTGCTCGGTCTCATTCTTTCTCTATATGTGCATGTCAATAACCTCTATGTCTTTCATTGATGCTCATTTGCTAAATTACTTCTACGCAATTTCTCTGCAAATCTCTTATTCGCAAAAATAAATCCTTGTAAAACGCCGCAAAAGTTTGACTCGCAAAAATAAGTCCACGCAAAATTTATCCCCTTAAGGTACTCTCATGCTTAAATTCATAAGCAAATAACCGCTAGACTTTACCACGAGCGATGGCGATGTCCTGTCAAACTATTCTTAGAAGCAGATTTAAAATGTTTGTTCAGGGTTACCTCCTGCATCTGGATTGTTCAAAAGCTGTTCTGAAGTTTTTGATAAAATCTGTGTCTATTTTTCTGAAGCCATGTGATTATTATTTGAGTCGTCCATTAATGACCATAGTTTTTGATGGAGGAATTAGAAGTGTTATGTTGCTAATAGTGAAATATTTTTGCAATGAATAAAATCAGCGTAAAGTCAATTGCTTTTGGCGGTATGGACTGAAGTTGAACCTTTCTTGGGCGTTTATATTCTTTTTGTACGTTTGTATCAAAAAGGAACTTCTTTATTACTAACTGGATCGGTTAGAAGTAATATACTCTTGGAAGGGAGTCTTTTCCCTCGTATTTCCTTCATGCTAAATTACATAACTGATTTTGAGATAGACTGGTGTCTGGTTGCCATTGTGTAAAATTTCTATGCATGTAGGCTTTGTTGAAGGACCTATAGCGACTGATTTTTTTGTCTTTCAAATACGCAAACTTTATCTAAGTCTCTAAAATTGCGAAGTCAAATTTTAGCGATCAGATAATTTTAAGAAGACGTTCAACATGGCGGCCCTGTAATTGAATCAGTATGGTGATTTGTTAGGTCATGAAACGTTTTTATCTGAAACCAAAGCGAGGCATTTTTTACAAAGTATCTGATATCTAGCGTAGGTATTCCATATAACGATACTATTATCTTTCTACCAGGACACTGAAATTTCCATAACGGAGTACAGTCGTGATGGGTGCAAAATTACCGACCCTGTGCCAGAGGTTTTCTTTGAAGTTACGAATGAAGTCAAACAGTCGAGATTGAAGAGGTTTAATGTGCCGGTGACGAACCAGGAGGAATACGAATCTGAGCGAATGTGGACCAAAGTTGCTGCTGCTATTAGAGAAGCTGATCAGGTGAGCGAATTGTTGAGCCGATGTTAAGTTGTTTTTCGTTGTTCAAGTTTGCCTTATAAATTTTGTTTTGTATATTTATTGTATGCTGACGATATTTTTATAAGTCATACTTCAGTGTCGATCAAATTTCAGGTAGCTTGTTAAAAGGGAACTAGGGTCAAAAATGAAATTTTAATAGATGATAGAACGCAGCAAAACATGACTTCCAGTTTTTGTTTCGTGATGAAAGCTTATGTAGTTTTCGAGATATCCTGTCCTAAAATCCAACAGCTACCATCTTGATTTTTTATGATGTCATACGGGTACGTTGGGAAGCATCGCTATTTCCTTAGTTACCCAATTGCTAAGTTTATTTTTGCAAATGGATCTGTTACATATCATGACCTTTTGTTAAAAAATGGATGAGTGACTCCTTCACTGCAATTTAGTCTTGAGTATTTTGATTATGAAGTTTGGATAATTTGAGTTGTACCCATATGACATCATGCATAATTAGTGGCAAGATGGTAGCTACTCAACTTTAGAACTCGATATCTTCAGAACTATAGCAGTTTTTATCGTGAGATAAAAACTGGATGTTATATTTAAATGAGCTCTACCATCCACTAAAATTTCATGTTTGAACTTAGTTCCCCTTTAAAGGAGTACGAAGTGGGAAATGAATGAAGCAGTATATTCGCTAATGAGATTTCATTAGAAAGCACTGTATATTGAAAAATGAAATGCGTTTTTTATTTCATTACCAACGCGTGTGTAGTTCTGGAGATATTGCTTCAAGAGGGCCAGTAGCTACCATCTTGCCACTAATTATGCATGATGTAATGGGATATCACTCAAATTTTCAAACCTTCTTTGCCTAAATACTTGAAGGTTGAATTTTAGTGGAAGATGGTCCTTTTTATTTCCTGATCCAACTAGTTAGTTTGTTGAATATTCATTTAATTAGAGGAAAGAACGTTAAGCCTGCGGTTACTAAGAAACGGCAATGCTTGGAAACTTACTGAGTCACGAAAAAGCAAGACGTTTTGTGTCGACGAATCATGGAATGTGCTTTGTTAGAATTTGTTCACCCGTAATGAATTATCTTCCTGGGTAAGGATAAAAGAAAACATGAAGTTATGATAAACTTAAGTGTACTAACTACAAGGTGGCCACTCACCCTGAAAAACCTTGGAAATCTGGGAAATAGCCTGTTTTGAAAGTTGCACCTAGAAAATCTGGAAAAGTGAAGGTTTTTTAGAGAGATAAACCTGAAAAGCCTGGGAATTGTATGTGTTTTGCCATGGCTCACGCACCTACCACTTACATGATCGCTTTTTTGCCACTAATTGTCATGTGTTGCGAGCCCAACGTTTATCGGCTCTGATAGTGTAGTAGCGGGTAGTTGATGAAATTAGGTTGTAGGAACCTTTGTTGATAGAAGTAAATTTCTACTAAATGAACTAGGAAAACATGTAGTTTTTGCCAACTTGACCTGGAAAAGAATATGTTTTTGGATAAAGAGTTCCAAGAAAAAGCCTGTTTTTAGTCAATTTCTTGGAAAATTGTTGATTGGAGATTGGAAGCACCATGTAGCTACTTGGATGTTATGACAACTTTGTTTTCTTGGCTTCGTGTAGGACGCTGCTACACGTGAGAAAGGCATTCTTGAAGATGATCAGAGACGATTGCACCGCGAACTAAAGGAAAAACAAGAGGATTGGGTACCAAGGTTGTTCGAACGAGATGTGACGTCACCGAATCTCCATGCTTGGGTGTACAAGTATCGAGAGTAAGTTTTTGAAGTATACTTTATATTGTTTATCTGGCGACGTATGTGAATGCTGGCACTGATTGGACAACGTTGAACGTCATCGGACTGGAGTAGAGAATTGGTTTTCGGCATTGGTCAGTCTACCCATATAAGTCAGACTTTCATTCCTTCATAGATTTTTATGTTCAATACAAACTTTGCATTTTTCACAAAAGTTTTTGAAGTATCCATGATCAATCAATCATTTATCCGAGTCATCACTGATCAATAGTGCTAAAATGAGTATCAGGGTCGACCCCTTCCAACCCATCCCCAACCCACCCCCTCTGGCAGCTCTTCCGTTTGTCCATCGTTTCTCATGTGTAAAAGTGAGAGACAAGCACTAGTATGTGTGGATGCCTGTGTTATCTTGCAAGAGCTCCGATTTTTGCCTTTCTGGTTATCAGAGAGTACCTTCATGTCGAATGAGAGAAGGATAGTGAACAGAATCCGTGCGTTCATACATTTGCCAGATAGGAACAGCTGTGGAGCACTTCCAATAGCTAATAATTCACGCTTTCATCGTGAAAACGAATGGCATGTGTTAGTTTGCTGATCCCGCTCATAATTACGTGAAAAATGGGGTACATATTATTTTCAGTTCCTTACATGAAAGGTCAAGGTTTTGTTTTTCTTTTAGAAGATCATGTCCCCATGATTGATTATTTTATGGTTTTGTGTTCTTGCTGCTAATTTCATGCGATGACTTCTGTGACGTTTATCTTAGCTTGCGACCGTGGGATGTATGTACTGACTTAATACAGTATGAACATCACGGAATCATCAAAACTCGCACTCGTATTCGGGTGCCTGTGGTTCGAAGTCTAAGCACTGCAAATATCTCGGTACCATCTCCGGCAGAAAAGGCAGGTTCTCCTCGGCTGCCGGCAATTGTGGAACCAGCTGATTCGAAATCTCACGAACTTCGACGAGACTCTTTTGACCGGTTAGTATTTGATTCTTTCCTTGTTAAAACCAGAGCATCCTGCTCTCTGGAGCCAATACTATATTTAGCCTGAAGTATTCGTAGCAGTTTTTAATCTACCTTGCACTAAATATAAACACAAATCATGTGTCGTGCATTCAAAAGCGGGAAACTTAGTTTGGACTAGTAAAATGTATAACACTTGACTGCTATTATGATGATCCCTACCCTGTGAAATAAACAGAACACCCCACTTTTGCAGAGAGAACTGGCCTGATCAAAGGCACATTTCTCTTTTGGCGTTCGTAATTATTAGCTTGGCCCTTCAAAACCTTGGGTTTCCATCCAACTATTCATCCATCTATCCATCCATCCATCCATCCATCCATCCATCCATCCATCCATCCATCCATCCATCCATCCATCCATCC
>JAOBRC010616452.1:0-10858 GCA_027575255.1 Scolionema suvaense
CAAAAGTAATCTTTGGTATTTTTAAAGTACCTTATCCCGGTTTAAGAGGCCTTTTTCTGTGGAAAATGGCCATAAAACTTTTTGAGGCACAGTTCCTTTAACACTTTTCTTCGGTGGGGGAGAGGTCTGGGGACATTTTTGACATCGCCTTCTCCCCTAAAATTTGTTCCTAGTATCGAAACATTATTTTTTTTAAATGAATTGAAACAACTCCAATGCATGCAAAGTTGAGAACGCCTGGCTAACTACTTTTTCATTATTAGTATTTGATCGCAGTCCTGCGAAGTTGTAAATCACTATATATTCAGGTAATTGTTGTATCGTGACAGTGAAAGATCCTGTGGAAATTTTTGGTTTACTTTAGCGGAAGAGTCCCATAAAATGAGGTCTGTCAGTCCGTCCATCCTTTCTTACTCTGTCCATACGTCATCAACGCTTTTTCGTGGATAACCATTCAGTATATTTGTATGGACTTTGACGGGACAGTTAAGATCAATCATCAGAACAATGCTCTGAAATTGCATTTTTGAGAAAAAAAATTCGTTTTTCGGATTGTGAATGGCAATTGATGTACGAAAATGGCCACTCTTAAGATGTTTGTAAAAATATTTCAAGACCTTTTCCTTACTTTTTGTAGTTTTTCTGTGTGAAATTTCAGAGCGATCCTAGGTATCTTAAAGACCATGTGTCATATCTGTGAAGACTTATGTTTGGCCTCACGTGATTTTCGACTCTCCAATATACTTTATTAGCGTTCTGAAATTTTTACTATGAATATTAGGGACAATATTTCTATTGTTATGGCTTATGGATCATATCTAGCAAAATGGTTGTATTCGGATGCCTTTAGGTAGTTTCTTCAAATCTCTAGAATCCATTGCTGTTTTTCGCTCCACGCGAGAAACTACTAAAACCCTACCTGTCTCAATCTTGAAGGATTTCGTGCTAAATTTGGCGTATTTCTTCACCTGGCTTCGTTTAAACTTTCTTGTTTTAAATCTCTTCTTCTCTCTTTGAAAAAAAGACTGATTGTGCAGATTGAAGAACTGACTCCTAGCATTTCTCTTATTTACAAACATTTTTTACAATATAGGTTCTGATTCAATTCAAAAATGCAATTTACAAGATCTCCCTTCCTCGAGTTTCCATTAGAGTACATTTATTGAACTTGGAAATTAAATAAGGCAGAAAGTATTTCTGTCCATGACCAGCTACTGGCACCAATTCTTTAGACAGACAACAGATGTGTGGTCACACCATGCTTTGAACGCAAGTTCAACGTTTGTCTCCTTGAGAACGCAATGGAACGCAAATGCCTTTTAGCATGGCCTTTCCATGTATGCACTCTTCTGTAACATGTTTGACTCGTTCCACGTGAACATCGTCCATGACTTTGTGGTAGCTGTACATTATTCCTTGATAGAGATTCTCTTTCATGCTACCATTTTGATGCGCTAGAAACCAGTCATCAAATCCGAATGACGCGCAAGGTTAGTTTTGCTTGACAACGATTCTGGTCTTTGGGAAGCCTGGGTGGGATGACTTCGATGTTGCTTGAAAACCGAATGTATCATAGAGTAGTATCTTCGTCAGTTGCTTGACATGCTTTTTCTTCTTGAAGCACTAAGAAAAAAAGAAGATATGTAATATCCACCGTCAATAAATCACGCCCAACTCATTATTGAACACGCTCAAATCAGAGACGCGTCTGCAATGTGTCGGGTGCTTCAACAGGTTTTAACTAGAGCCAGTACTTGTTTATTTTAGCTGAGTTGTTCTGGTGAGCAAGCCAGAGTTAAAAGGGGAAAAAAAGCCTGGACCAGTGCTCAGCAACCACCCTAAAATGCCTTACAAACAGATTTTCAAAAGAAAAAGTACTAGCTATAGACATCTTGACGATTGTGACAAACTCTCACCTATTCTCTTGCAACGGAACTGTGATGGGTAGAAGAGAATGACGATGAATGCAGCAATGAGTGCGCATGCGCCCGGAATGCACGACTGCACCAGTCTCGAAAACTGCGAGCAATCATCACAGCCCCTGTAAAAACAAACATGGATGAAATAGAGTTACTACTGTGTTGATGTATTCTTTGTTATGATGCAACGTGCAGAAAAGCTTATGTATCACTTGCATTTTGATTTGCATTGTGGCTAAGTGTTCGGTTGATTGAGTTGTTTGAATTAAAATCAGCCAACTGTCAAGTTCATGCCTAATCATTATCGCATGATTTGCAGGACACTGATCTGTGTCTACTCGTTAACCAGGAAAGTAGTTTCTGATTCATAAAACAGAAAGAGGCGTTTGCCTATTCTTTTGAGAAAAATGATTTTACAAGAATAAAATGCTCATGTACATCAGTTTGTTATGTGCATCGAGAGGTCACCATTCTTCCACCCTCCCCCTTCCTAAGCAATGATCATTCAGATTAACTTACCTTCCGTCGTTGGAACTTGGCTTCATGGTCTGAACTATCGCAATTACCAGTCCTGTTGAAAGTTTATCAGTGAAGCTCATAGCTGAGTACACAAATGCAGCTGATTCTTGGTCTTTACCAATCAATTCTGCTGTCATAGCTAACACCACAACCAGCATGATAGACGAGCCGGCACCGGCCAGACTTGCTGCTCCATAAACAGAGACTCGATATTTCTCCGAAACGAGCAGCAACCATAAGCAGGCCAAGGCGAGAGAACATGCTCCAATAATAAAAGTAAACTGGAAAGTAGAAGAAGGCCTGTCGTAAACACAAACATCATTAGTTTATCATCTAGTAAATCATTAGGTAAGATTCGAGTATACTTTATTGCATGAAAATTTCGCGGTTTTTATGAGCATTTAGCTGGAATTTTAATTTTACGGTTCAGGCAAAAATATAAATTTCGCTGCACTTCAATCTCACGGTCTAAGTAGAAAATGAAAACAGAAATAACTTCTTGTTCTAAAATGGTGTATTTTTCACTTGTATTTGACTAAATATTAACGAAGAAAACGCTTTACAGTTTTTGGGAGGATTTCAATTTCGCGGCTGGCCCCAATACAATTTTTCGCGACATTTTAATATTGCGGTTTTTTAACTGGACCGCGAAACCATGAAATGTTCATGCAATAAAGTATGCCCTCTCTTTCGAATAAGCCTCCATCCCAAAACCAACTTCTGGCAAATAAGCCCCTCATCATCGAATAAACCCCCTTTCTCGGAAGTGTCATCAAAAGGAAATAGTTGAAACCTTACAAATAATCAACGAAATTCCTACATATAATTGAAGTAGATATTATTCAGTCCCTCATTTTTCCACCTGCAGTCAATTCAGGAGGCCAAAAATATTTGAAAAGCTACTGAAAATCCAAATCTGCTGCGACTTTCAGGAATGCCAATTTAATACCTCCCCCCCCCCCTAACGCCTTCGAATAGCATAATTACGTCACGCTAGGATATGGATGGGTCTCACTGTTTTTTTTTGTGACGCTGCGTGACACCAAAAAGGGGAGGGGGCTCTTAGCAAAACGTGACGTCACAGTAAGAATTATTTTTTTTTAACTCAATGCTTTTCGTCCGGAACACAATAATACTGTTGCTACTATTACACTGATACAAATAGATGCATATACATAAACGAACAAATACAATACCAAAGGCTCAGAAACTCAAAAGTGTATAACACGCAGAATACGAAAAAACGGTTCCAGACATAGTCTGCATGGCTTACTTGCTATATTGCTCAACGAAAGAGACGGTCTTGTATTTATTACGCTCTTGCGTACTATTTCCCATGTAAACAGGTTTGTAAATTTATGAATTCCAGAAGTTATTGTACAAAGTGGGACACCATTATAATTGATAAACTTGAGGCTATCTGGACAAGCGATTTATTATATGTGATCGTTGTTCTAATTTATTAGAAACTTGATAGTCTATGAACACTATAAAGAAAGCTAAAAACGTAACTTAAGTACTCAGACTTTTTTTTTGGCCGAGGGAGGTGTCTCTGCCACATACGACGTCACGCAAGGGGGTCTATATTTAAAACGTAACGCAGCGTGGTGAAGGGGGTGGTGTGATGATCGACAACATTTTTGGCAGGAATGAATGTTTCACATACGATACTTCACTTATATTATAGAGGATCACTGCTAGTGAAGAGAGGCGTTTGAAAGAAGAAAACGTATTCCGGAGGCGTGTTTCTCAGCGTCGTGCTTCAAACGCTGATTGAAATACAAAAGGCTCACTTAGAAGTGCTCGAAGAGAACTCAACAAGGCATGCTTACTTTGTTTCCAAACAGTTTGGTGAGTTTCTTGATTCCAGAGCTGACTGTTCCGCCAGAGATAAGAACCAAAAGAGGAAAGTATGCAATTGCTTCCTGAAATAAATACAATGAAATGTGTCATTGCGGATCAGACGAGTTGATCTTTGGTCGAAATCTCCAAAAAAATATTTCACTTATGAACACACAAGTCGACATGAAAACGCTTGCAAAAAAATACCCCCTCTCTTTCTCTCTCGCCCTGAAGCATGTTGAGCCTTGTGTTTATTTCAACTTTTCTTATAGCAGCATTTATCATGATGAATGTATCAACGATTTGTAAACAAATGTAATGAAAAGTAACATTGTGAGTGAGTCGAAATCTGATGAAAATGTGCATGTATTAACTTGCAAGAGATATAACCGTTTGCAAAAAAATCTCTCTCTCCCTGAAACATGTTAAACCTTGCATTGTCTTGTGTTTATTTCAACTTTTCTGATGGCCACATTTATCGTGATGAATGTATCAAAGATTAGTAAATTGTAGTAAGAACTAAAAGTTAAATGATGTTCCCTACCTTGTTGAATTGAAGAGTTTCTGTTAAGTAGATAACGAAGAAGGACTGAAACACATTGATGGCTAGACGAGTGCACATGTAGACCAGTCCAGTCTAAGTATGAATAAAAACAAAATACAGTTTTTTACGTCTGATATGACCGTATTCTTATGTGGACTGTATTGAAGAAAGGATGTCCATCGTTTACATTAACGTGATGACAGTCTACCTGGCACGAACGCATTGATCCGAGCTCAGGTGCAAGTTTCTGACCTATAAGTTCCAACAGAAATCGGAACTCCAGCCTATCCCCATGTCAACTATTAAGACAATGACTAAAATGAGATACCTATATGAAGAACGTGCCAATGCTAATATCGTTTTGGTTAAAATTGAGTGCCCTCCCCTAGCATCACTTATTGGCAAAAAACAAGAATCTTTCAGTCTTGGTGAAATCGAACACCTTTAGATATTCCACACTATTGAGTACATGCTTATATGATCCACCCATCAGAAAGAGTATAATGCTGCAATTTTTGCTTTGATAGTCAAACTGTGTCATGTGGATGGTGGGGGAGAAGCAGGTTTCGGGACGGATTACGCGTGAGCAGTATAGACAAGCGTCTGCCTTACATCTTCACAGCAAGAAAACGGTGACTTCCAGCACATGAATTTCAACTGGCAGGTTGAGCAGTGAGACATTGAGCCTAACACCATTATCTAATGATAATATTGGTGAGTTGCTTTCCTTTTGACGGTTCTTATGAACATTGGGCCTTCTAAACTTGTTGAAGAATGCGAAATATTATTGTAAACATGCATTGTTCGTTGGTTACACAGTTTTTGTAGAAAATTTTTTAGTAAAATTGTTTCGCAATTGTGCGATAATTGTCGCATTTTTCTCAGCCAGTGTGATGTATTTCAGACTGGATTTTGATACATCATCATCATCCACTCAAAAGAATGTTTCACCAACCTTGTAAAAGTGTTTGCATTTAAACCAATCTTTCCACAGTTTCTTTTTGATTGTCTGTGATGCGGCAGAAGATAATGAATTTGATTTCACGGTGTCAGAAGATATTTCTTTTTCCGAATTAACGTCGATATTTTCTTGTGATGTTGGCACTCCAAGATTTTCTTCCTGGAACCCATAGTTGGAGCAACTTGTTGATCGCTTAGAAAAACACAGCTTTGCAAACCATTGCTCTGTGAAAGAATTAAAAATTTTATCTTTATATGTTCATCTTCACTCTAAGCTAAGTGAAGTTGTAGTAAACAATCACACCGAATAAAGGTAAATTGTAAAAATATGGCTAAATAATTTGCCGGGACGATAACGGGACCAAGCTCGAGCAGTTTGCTTTGCCAAAAGTATTTTTCCGATAGATTTTTGATAATTTGAAAAAAAGCAGCACTTACATCGAAAAAAGCATTCTGATACGGGATTCATCGATCATAAGCTGTTATCAAGTTGGTCCACTACTGCAGCAGCTCTTGAGATAATACTTGGTCATATAGAAAATTTATTAAGCAATCGCTAAACAATTTTCGGGATATTTTCTTAATCTTTTAGTAGCTGGACGACAATAGAAGTGAATTATTCACAAAAAAAATGTGTATGGAGATGATGTTCTTAGGTCTTCTTTGACGCTTCACCCTTCGACTCTGTTAAAAACTTCCCTCAAACAATAAGCTGCGATAGCTTAATCGTATAAAGTATTGCTCGGTAATATTTTCAACAATAAGCAGTTTAAATTATCATGGGCACTTCAGGATGGATTTCACTGCAAGTAAACAGATGAAAGCAAACGTTTTGATATACCCTAAGGTATATAATTTTTGCGGAACTAATTTTTACGAATTTGGTTAGTTTTCGCAAAAATTAGTTCCGCAAAACGTTTCGAATCTGCCATTCGCAAAAATTAGTTCAGCAAAAGCAATCAAAATTCAGAAAAACAAAAAGGATCTTAGAAGAAGGAAAGACAGGCAAGTATGGACACTGTTTCAGGCCTTGCATGTTCACTAACACTTGTCCTAACTACCCCATTCGCAAAAATCAATTCTGCAAAATCCATCAATGCATGCGATTCGCAAAAATTAGTTCCGCAAAATATTTCGGATTTGTTCCCACTGTCGCAAAAAATGGTTCCGCAAACATTAACCCTATTCAGGCCGGGGGTATTTTGAAACTTTGTACGGCCGGGGGGGGGGCGGGGGCGGATCACGCCACCCTGCCATATCTTCGTAACTAAGTAAGATCTAACAAAGCCCTTTGGCACAAATATGCATCTATCTTAGTTCTATCAAATAGTATCAAAAAAATTTTGATACCCCTATTATCTTAGCTGACGTCAGCAGAAATGTACGATGACATCATAAATTTTGGCCAAAATTCGTAAAAATCGCAATTTTTCGCCAACGAAATAGGTAATGACCACTATTTTTCTGTACTTGTAATCGTATCTAACATCTCTTCATAAAAAGAGTATAAAAATCCACGTCCAAACCAAATTTTTTCGGAAAATTGGAACAATCTGCAACATTCGTCCAAATTTAGGCCCAGTGCCTCCCAAAAATGGGCCGATACTTCCCGAACAGTAAATTTTCGACCAAAAATAATTTCTCGTGTTCCTCAATAAATTTTCGGAAAAGTCACCAAGTTTCACGTGTTTAGTACGTTTCTTTCACCCGCGGCAATCGTTCAAAAATTTTTGTGGCGTGATCCGGCCCCCCGGCCTGAATAGGGTTAATTACCTTAGGGCAGAAACGTAAAGCACTGATCTTTAAATTCTTTTTCATGAAACTTTGGTTTTTTATCTTCCCTATTGAATGCTGTAGGGGAATACAATTAAAAACAGTAGTTTTTGGCGTATTGTGAGGTACTGGAGTCATCAGTTTAAAGTTACTTAGTGGTACCCTCACAGTCGAGGTCAAGAATGTCTACATTTCATTTACTTTTTGGTCTCTAATTATTACCACGATTTCATCTGTTTTCGAGCTAATTTGAGAAACAAAAAATATCAGCAAAGTGACAAACCAGTTCTTCATTTGCATCATGGATCACTAGGCCAAATGCACGCTTTTTAAAAAAGATATTTACACGATTTTGTTGGAAAGCCCTGCTTTATTTTGCGTTCTCCACATCTCGCACAATAGTTTATGCCACCGGCGCAACCAATGTTCATAGAAAGGTCCGTGCAATACAGGGAGAACTGTATCAACAGTATCGACAAATTAATTTATGACAAATTTACGTTCAGCAGGACTTACGTGGATTGTCAGTAGATTCCTGCTTCTCCTTCTCTGAACGTTGCTTTGGTTCAGTGACAACGAGATGAAATATACTGGTGAAGATGAGTCCTGTGCTACACACGATGATTGCAAGATACTACGAAAAGGAAATCCAAAAATTATGACTATCCAGCAAACTAAATTGAATGCAAGAATTAAACAGGAGTTTGTGCACAGTTTGCCTATAGGTATTTTTGCAGTTTCCACAAATTCATTTGAAATAAAACAGGCTTTTGTTAGAAAAGGTAAAGTTTAATTAATTGTTATGATTCGATCCATCTCCCTTTAATGGTATTTTGCAACATATTTGGTGATATCGATTTAAGTATCTCTTTTTTCAATGGATACATTTTTGGATTAGGCTCTTGCCACATGCAAGGAAGTCTTATACTGTGTGTTGCATCCACATATTGTTTTTCTTGTACAATAGTTTTTGTCGCATGCAGATCTCTATTTCACTTACCATGAACTCCTTTGATGCATGGCTGTCTACTGCCTCGCCAGTGCTCGTACCAAGCAATAGCCACGTGACTCCGAATACAAACACACCACAGATGAAAGTGAGACCAGATCTAGTAAAAGAAAGAAAGAATTTCTTTACTGACTTAGCTGCAGCTTCGATGAACACATTATCAGTTCTGAAATATTGGAATCGCCAAAATCGTCGTCATACTGCAACATGTACGTAAAGGGAGCCTTAAATAAGGCGAAAATGCATTTGAAGAACAAAACAAAATACAAGGTACTATTGTGCATGTTTTGTTTTTTTGCATTGTCACAAATGTATCACGACAAGATCATATTGTGAAAATTCAGGCAGCAAATACTGGAAGTTTGGACGTAACTGCCAAAAGTCATTTTCATTATAAACTTCAACCCTATTCTGTGAGGTGATGGTAGGGATAGTGGTGAGGTCATGTTGTTGATTGCGGTGGAGGCGATTGCCTTTTTTCAGACTTATAACTTTAAAGGCATATCCAAATTTGGTTCAATTTCGCCAGCCAATCTTGATATACCAGCTTTCAGTCAGACAAAAATATGACTGAATATCAACATAGAGGTTACATAAGTTCCGTAAAATAGCAAAATCATCACGTTTAGGAACATGCAAGCTATTTGTAATGAGCTAACGTCCATTAGAATGTATTATGTGAAAAGCGCTTGAAAAATATTTGCAACTTATCGAGGAGCAGTATAATTAGGTAGCCACTGTTGATTGTGATCAAATTCATATTGTTTACTACCCTAATCTACTACCTTAGTTGTAGAAATTTTTGCTGGTATTGGTTTTTGTGAGTTGTGAAATGAGATTGATTTTGCGGATATTAATTTTCGCATATTCATGCTCAGGTTAGGATGGTCACGTTTCGTGCACATGTGTATTGGACATTTTTCTTGGGTATTTATTTTCGGGAATGGTCAATTAAGAAAGACTTCGAGGTTATTAGTTTCGCGAAGGCGACTGAAATTCTCGAAAATTTCTACCCCTAAGGTATTACATGAAGTTGGTGTGCATACTCAGAGCTAACTTGGAAATGTAATAGGAGGTGGAATCAATCTCCATACGAGCAAAAGTCAAAAGTATCTCATCAATACTGACGTAACTGCCTACATAAAATTCGCGGATTATTTTATCGAAATGTTCTCAGATTTTGTATTAGAAAATTAGATTAACCGTAATTACAACGGGCAAAAATTGCATCCTGTATGGTTATTGAAAGCATGCCTGACATTGCATGCAATTCATAATGCTGTTCATGGAAAATAACGCAATAGAATGTAAATCGGCAAAAATATGCTCCAACGTAGATGGGCAGAACTTTGCTCCAACCAAGGAGGTTTTGCTCCAACGTAAATTGGCAGAAATTTGCAAGTCATTGCTGGCGAACCACAATTTTTCAAAATGTAGCAAGGCCACGTGCAATGTATGACATAAGATGAGATATATTAAATGTTTCAAAACTTTTGCATGGTCATGGTGATGCAGACCATGCTGAATGCAGAAGTTACATCACATAACTAGCATGGTCATGTTGGCAACTCCTAAGCTTAGGTACATTCTGATCCCAAACACAATGCTGTACATAAGATAACATTCCGGCAAAAGCTGAAGGTAATCTATCTATTTTTACGACAGTGTACACAATTGTTCAACAAATAGAACGCCAGCCAATGACATGGTATTACGCTTTTTTTCTAGTACGATATAAACACATAAATCACGTGGGTGCTCGTGGTTTGATTGGACCAAAGTTGCATATTTTTAACACTAACTGTATCAAGGTCGCAATGCATGGATTTGCGGGGTTGAATGGACAGTCTTCGACGGCAAAAACGGATTCAACTTGATATCTCCCGCTAATCTTAAGCTGTGAGCTTTATGAAGATTCTTGTAGATATATTTAGTTTGATTCACTCCACAGGAGGCGGCTTCTCGCTCTTTACTGTTTCATAACTCAAAAAATCTTTCTATGCTTGCAACTTATGTCATGTTTATATTTGCATAAAATTCCAGTTCAGACTCTCGTTTCAAATATCGAACGTTCTGCTCGTACATTCAATGAGATTCTAAGTCTTGGCTAAGCTTTCTGGGGCCAGATAGAACCAAGGGAAATATTCCAAATCAATCCCAGCTACAAAAAATGCTAATCTTCGGGTTACTAACGAAACGGCTGTACGTACTTACACACCCACTGATGTCATGCAAAAGCAAGAGATAGCAGCTGGCTTCTTGAGTGCATCTCCAAGACTTTAATTACGAAAA
>JAOBRC010616563.1:0-10858 GCA_027575255.1 Scolionema suvaense
AAAGACCAAAGTTCTTGAATTTGAAAGGACTTTCAACCATGTTAATTTCATTTTTGACCGTTGTATTGCTTTAAAGATTTTCTAGCCATTACGGTCATGCAGCATGGAGGGCACATCCTTTCCTGAGAAACAGTCGGCCCTCATTCCTCTATCGAATAGCACTTGAGTGTTTTTAATAATTGAAGCAGGGTATTACACTGTGTTCATATTCAGAAGGCTGACATGCGTATCGCAGTGGCATTCACCCCCCAGAGCGCTTCTTTAGAACCGTTACATTTGCACAGGGGCTTACTTTGTTAGGCATGAAAAACAACTATTATAATGATAAAGGTATATTAATGGTTCATAGAAGTCACTTCAAATAAGGAAGCTTCAAAGAACAACATAAAGGAAAGAAAACCAAATTTGATGTATTGATCAAAATTCAATAAGCGGCCCTGCTTAATTAGGCGCCTCTGCTGATTAAGCCTCCCCTTTCAAGCATTTACGGTACACGACTCGTATACCATTGAAATCATAGTTGCTTCTAACCGTTGAGCAACCTGATAACTAGTATCTGCTGATAAATCCATTATTTCTGATATGTTTCAGGCCTCAACGGGAAAAAAATTTACAAATGGCGTGCGGTAAAAAGCACACCCAAGAATGAAAGACGTGCGTTTCTGATTTCGTGCCTCTGGAGCGTAGCGTAGGAGGCGGGCATTATGCAGCTGGGGGTCTTGGGGCGATGCCCCGGGAAATTTTGCATTTTTGGTGTCTCTGCAGTCAGAGTTCGCCTTAAAATAAAGACGCGAGCAATGCATGTCCACTGTTGTAAAATAAGCGAAAGAGTGAATATACAAAATCAAAATCGAGGTAATCAACACTTCCACAGATATTATATGTACTCATAACTGCTCGCAACAAAACTCTTTCGACATATCTGAAGTAGAAGTTCAGCTGTTCCATCGCACGTCCCTGCCCAACCTTTCTGCTTTCGTTCGACGAGAAACACCTCTGTGGCAGCCCCATTATGAATTGTACAAGCATGGCTTTCTCGGACACGGTTTTGCCTGGAAGACTGTGAGCGGAATTTTCAAACGGAGCCACAAGGTTCCACTATGCAGTGCAGTGGTATCGATAAACGGTGTTGTGAGTGTCTGCAAGTATTCACGTTGGGGAGCAGGAAAGTTTGTCGGCGTCGACAATGAATGCAGATTATGTTCAATAACTTGATTGGAGAAGCGAACTATTTTTCCTTTTAGGTGAGCAGAAGAATATTCCAAGCGTGTGATTTATTCATGTTCTGATCTTGAGGTATGTGTTTTGCGCACGGCTAAGCGTGAAAATGCAATTTTGAGGCGTGTGGTTTATCGCACACCTGGGAGGAAACAGGCATGTGTGGGCGCGTGCACGTGCGATCGCACGCCTTTCCCGTCGAGGTCTGATGTTTAACACACTGTATATCACCTTCCCCTCCCTCCTTCTATTGAAAAAGACATAGAAAATACTGGCAGGCCAGATTGACGTGTTTCGGTCATTAGACGGAAAATCTTTGACGATGTTGCTTTGTGATCTTGGGAGGCATACTTTAATTAGTGATGACAACCTGGTTATATTTATTAGTTCGGTAAATACAGCTCACTGCAAACAGTTTGCTAACACCTGGCAAGGGAACTTAGTTCAGCTTTCTTTCAACAATTATTGAACTCAAACTAGCAGTTTTTGTTGGTATTAAATATGGGTTGCTTTTTATATTTTTAAGGTTGAACCGTCAGCAGATATTGTGCAAAGTTTAAAGATCCCTTCTACAGACAGCATATCATTTCATCGGATTAGTTCTTATTCCAATCGTGATCCAGCACAACAGACTACTTCCGTTCAAAGCAAATTTCCTATCAACGACTTCCCATCTCCTTTTCATGTCCTTGACATGAAATCATTATTTGTTCAGGTAAGCCAATGTTGATTTTATTTCAGTTGTGGGGAAATTCTTTTTATTTCTTGGTGTGCTACTTATAATTCTCTTATTGGGTGAAACTTTGTCTGCAAAAGTAATAAATTTTTGACTGAGTGACGAAAATTTCGCCCCGTGAATAATTTCACCCTAACTTGTTATTATTTTCTATGGCAAAGTTGGAGGAAAGTGAAGTAATTTTGGCCTGACGGCAGAAATTTATCTCAACAAAGTTTGCCCAATAATGGTAAGACTTCGTGATCAAAGTTTACCTTGTATCACCGCTAATCGATTGCAATACCATTTTCCTATTCATAATAATATTGATTTTTGTTTCTGGGATTCACCAAGTCTGTTCAATTTCATATAATTCAAAGCCTGCTGGATCTTTCTCCAAGGTCTTTATATTCTCCTGTTATAGAATAACATGCAAGGGCCCAGACTAATTCACTGTTAATTTGTTTTCGCTCAATTTTTAGGATTAGGACTCAACTTGATTGTAAAGTTCCTAAACAAGCCTTGATGTTTCTTTTGACGTTTCTTAAAACGAGTACCGCCCTAACACAATTATGTTGCCCCGGGTGGTACATCTTTGGAAAACATGAATACTGGTTTTTATTTGTCTGAGTAGAAAAGCTTTAAGTGAAAAAGGGAACCCATGGAAATTTTTCAAGTGTCCATAAGTCAACTGTTAGCAACATGAAAATGATGTAGAAACTAAAGATTCTATCATTTCATCAATTCGTACAAATTTCAGGGGCATTTTTATGTTTAGCTTGCACCCTCGCCGAAAGTTGTGACGTATATTCGTGGCATGAAAATGCATGCAGTATGAAAGTAATTAGCTTTTTAATTGATTCTAACACGCTTCTGCTTCAGTCACTATTGTCATTATACTTACTCATTGCTGCCATTAGCGAAGATTTTTGTATCAGCAGTGGCGTTTAGTGACATAAAATTGTGGTTTGTCTCTGCTGCTGTGATGAATTCCGAAAAAAAGCAATTTTCTCCGGAACAAATTGTAACAGAGTAGAAATGTTACTGCATTTTCATATTTTTCTATGTTTATTTAGATAGGATTAAGTTGTATATATTTACCTTAGGTTCCCTTTGACACGTTCACTGCAGAAGGAAATTGAAAAATCGCCGGATCTGAGGAAGAAAAATTCAAATTTTTACGACTTTTGCTGCCACCGATCAACGCAGTCCATCGGTGGCAGGGTGGCTTGTTTAGCTGAAATTGGCTCAAAATTTAGTGCTCTTTCTGATGCACTTAGCAGCTTTGCCTAAAAACTCTCAGAAGTGCTTGAAAATGAGCTGTAAGATGGTGCCATAATATGGTCCCAAAAATGAGTGTACTCGTCCATCGTACGCAATGTGTTAAGTCGTTCTTTTGCGATGTTACTTTAAAGTATGACATTTTTCACAATTCCTCTGATTTTTAATTTTGCTCGTCAGTGACATCATATAAGAGAATTTCTAAGGTCTTTAGCATTCCGTGGTAACTGAATATTTTTAGGAGTCTGTTGAACGCCATGGACAACATATTTCACCTTTGGTGGAGATGAAACGAAATTTTGATTTACACATTTTGTCAATGAAAATCTATTTAACAAGTAAGATGGGATAATTTCAATTGGTCTGACCATGCATCATGCATAATTATCATTCAGGAACAAAATGGTAGCTAGCAAAAGTTCTGCTTGATTTTGAAAGCAGATATCTGTGGAACTACAGCAGCTTTTTTCATCAAATAACAGGCTGCAGTCGTGTTTTGACGGCTCTACCTCCATGCGAAAATCGTTTTACAGTAGTATATGAATGATTGAAAGTTGTCATTTGCCAAAATCTGCTTGAAAGATGTATGCAAGCAGCCAGATCTAATACTTTGTCAACACTTTGCTTTGTCCAAAAATTGGTTTTCAAGCTTCAGTGTTTGTAAATACTGTTTTAATTTGTCCTTTCAAAAATTACGGCGTGGTACCTGAGCTGATTGGCTGCTTGCCAAAAGAGAAAGTATAGCTGGTGCGTGCATTGGACTTCATCAGAAGTTCATTATGAAATTTCTTAAGTTTTCTCCCTGGAATGGAGTGCAGCTCATTTGATTTTGTTCTACTCAGCTAAGTACTGTATCTACCTGCCTGGCAACATGAGTGATTGTCTGTAGGCCCTATTTTAGAGAGAAACGGCATCCGAATACTGCTGCCCTGCTCAAAGTCCTCTAAAACGTGCCCTTTCTGATCATCAACAGGCATATTTTGGCAGTGCTTTGGAGAAAATATGACTCAAACATGCCCTTTTCCACTCATTTCGAACACCGCCCTCAGTTTCTAGAATAGGCCCTGATCTGTATTTTGTAAGAGCATCTTGTCTTGCCTCTCTGTTAATTTTTAATATATATCTTGTAAGTAGCCAATGTTTTCACTTGTGTCCTAGCTGGTGGTAATGATTGACACGGAGGGTCTTCCTGATCATCTACGCATGTATTTACCTTTGTACTCCGAAATCTTGTTTGAGTCTCCTATCATCAAAAATGGTGGTAAGTTCCTCTTTTTACAATTCTTTCTTGCTATACTCCTTACTGTGCTTTCTTATGCTGCTGTTGTGCAGATTTTGAATGATGTTGGTGTTCCATTTGCAGGAAGAGTTTACCACGATGGACTCTTATCTGGTGCAATCAATAGTACTATGAATGATAGCTCCTTCTTGGCACTTCATATAATTATGTTGCAGAACACCTCCCTGTACTATAAACCCTATCCACACCGGGGTCATTTTGGCTGTGGTGATCCTGCTAGGTGAGGGGGGCGGTGGGGCATTGTGGCCCCGGTTCATAAATTTAGAACCACTTGATCTGTGTTAATTAAACTTGGCAGGCATAAAGTGTGAGGCGATACAAATAATTTGGCATAATTATTTCATTGATGACGTCACTCAATTTTTGCTGACGATATCATTTCAATGCTTCAGTATCAGGTTTTATAGCTGCAACCTCGTTGTATTTGCATGTCTTACCAGTAGTACTGTATAAGATTTGCTTGTAATCACCGTTTCTTCTATTGCAGAGGTTGTCCCGTACGAAGACGTCGTCAAACAATTATCGGCAGATACCCTGTCCACTGCGGCTTGTCTTGGTGTCAACGGAGGCCGCTTTTTTCCTGGCATGATGAATAAGCTTCTGTCCATTGAACTGAAGGTACTTGAGCTGTACTCATGTTTGTTTTCATAACCTGAAGGTACTTGAGCTGTACTCATGTTCTTTTTCATAACCTGAAGCTGTCTGCAGACAACTGGTCTTGGAATTATGTATTTCTCCAGTTGGGGCAAATCTGTGAAATTACATTCATTTTTACCTCCAAAACAGCTCTGTTGTGAAAATTAATTCATGCAGAATTTATTTACTATCTAACTACGAAAAAATTGATCAAAAGCTTCGAGGTTGAAACCGTTTACTCTCGAGCACCAGGGAGGAGCAAGGGGGATTTTATCAGCCATGTGAACGTTATTTTCTTTGCCGTAGCGCTTTGTGTTAGTTGATTAGGTTTAGTATTCTGAATCGCCGTTCATGTTATATTTAGATTTGTAGAATGAGTCCGCCTCACAGGCATGTTGCAGTAAAAGTGTGTATTGTTTGTCTGTCTTCTCCAAGATAACTAAGCTACACTACTTGTTGCAAAATTGGAAATTGGAGAATTGGGCAGCACGAAATAGTGTAATCAGTGCCTTGTTTAGAAAATTAGAAATAAATATCACCGTAGAAAGTATCATACTGAAGAAGGAAAGATAAATTTCTTACCTGTTGTTAGGCTATGTTTCTGATGATGTAATGCTTTAGGTAAAACAAAAGCATGAAATCACAATACGTGTAGGTTTCTTTTGGGTCTTGTAAAATAAGGTCTGTCCGTACTCCATCACCAATGGATTTTTTCCAGTGAGTGAGTTAGATTTCCCCAGGTAGTTGCTCAATGGATTTTTCCAGTGAGTCGCTGAATGGATTTTTTTCCAGTGAGTCGCTGAATGGATTTTTCCAGGGTAATGGATTTTCCCAAATTTTACATGACGTTGAAAATACAGTCAAAACAAGTGAAGGAAACTTTGGAAGAAAATGTTTTCACTTCCAGAAGTTCATTTGTGTCAAAAAGTGGTAATTTCTATGGTGTTTCAAAAATATTTTAAACTCTGTTGATTTTTTTGTATTTGACACATTTGGTGTAAAGCTGGAGAGCAGTGGTAGATGAAAATGGAATATGTTTCTTGCCTGGGAAGCTCTTGTTCCGCTTGTTTTTTGGCTATTTGTATCGAAAGAAGGCCGTCTTTAGGCTTTTTCTAAAAATTTGTCAAAATTAATTCTGGTTTTTTCATACGTTTGCTATTACAACTATCTTATGGACCATGTACTGTGTCTGGAAAAAACTCTATAGTCTGGCTTGGGTATAAATGGGCAGGTATTTTTCCGGATAACCGCTCAATGGATTTTTAAGGAAGTAGTCAAAACACAGTGATAAAGTCAGATTATTGAAAAAAGTTCCTGTCAGATTGCAGGTGGCAGTTTCCGCCCCCCAAATCGCCATTTGCAGGGTTGAGATCCATTTGTTACTTTTTTTGTAATTTTTTGGTCTAAAACTTCAGAACAATTAGTGGTTTGTTGCAGACCATCTGGGTGAACTTGTCTTCGGCCTGCAGGCGCAAATTAACGTCCAAAATTTGCTATGTTCAGATTTTTGTCCAAATATTTCCAAGAACACTTCATCAGTGTTCTGTAACTTTTGGTCTGTATCTTATGTTCAACATTACTTATGTTACGAATCATGTGTTATGAAACTTGCCCTTAGCTTTCAGCTGGCAATTTATGTCCTAAAATGACAATTTTGTGTGTGTTTGAGATGTTTTACAAAAGCTTGATTAGTTTGGTCACGCCCAAATCAACAGGAGTCTGCACAACAATAATAGAGTCCATACCACTCCTTTTAATGTTTTTTTTTCCAAAATGACAAAAACTGTTCGTCCTATTCTTGTCATTTTTGGTGCGAATATTTTGGGCAACTTTGCGCATGCTGTGAACCATGTGCTATGTCTCCGGAAAATCTCGTTTGGCTTGCAGGTGGCAATTTGTGTCTGGAATTGGCTATTTTGTTGGGGTTTTTTTTCAAACACGGCATTAATGGTTGATTTGCTTTTTGGCATTTTGATTTGATTCTTTGGGGCAACTCTGCATGTGTTATGAAACATGTGCCATGTCTGGGGCCAATCTTGTTAAGATTAGGCCTGGGGGTCGTGATGTACATCCAAAAGGGGCTATTTTCAGGATTTTTTCCAAATATGTCAAAAACGACTCGTCCATTTTTTCTCTTTTTTGGGTTGATCTTAGGAGTGGCTTACTTTATGCTGTGATCCATGACTATCTTGGGAGTATGTTGTTCAGCCTACAGGTTGCAATTTATGCCGATATGGGCTATTTTCAGGGTTTTTCAAAATATTTCAAGAACACTTCATCAGTCGTTTGTTTTTTGTGGTGAGAATCTTATGGCTTTATGTCTTATTTTTTTCTTTGATCCGACACTAAGATTCTCAATTAAGTTTGCGGGAGTCCACTAGTTTTGTGACTTGTTGGTGCTGGATGTGGGCCCCTGTCTGAGGCGCACTTTTCAGCAATCTGATTGGCTGATAGGATTTTCGTCGATATCTCACGTTCTATCGCTCCAATCATCTTCGCACTTGGCAGGAACATTGTTCCTAATAGCCTGAATGTGTCTGCCAAGTTTGGTGTCGTTTTGAGTAACAGGGGTTATTTTACAGACCTGAAAAATTGCGAAAATTATTCTGTTTTTTTAATTTACAGACCGGCCTATGAAATACCCTAGCCGTCCGTCTTTTGCCTCACAATTTGGAATACATAATGAACATGGTATTCTCTATCTACGTGCCAAGTATCATTTTTATTGGACTTCAGGAAGGGTCAAAATCGCTTTAACCAATGTGTCCTCATTTGAGAGCCCTTTTACCGTGCATATTCATTGCGGCAGTGTCTGGTCCATCGTTCCGGCCCCTAAAACCGACTACGCAAATTTGACCAAAATTGCCATGCAAGCTTGTATTAGACCCCTTTTGGTGTGTACCAAAAATTAGCCTCACAGCTCTAAGGAAAGTATCATTTTCGGCAGGGGGTGTACCACCCCTACCCCTCTCCCTCTCCCCTCCCTTTACCTAATGTCCTAGTTTTTAGCGTTATTGACGAAGGGTTATATGCATGATTGCTAAGGTTGTTGGCTTTCGTGTCAAATTTTGAAGTTCCTCGGAAGTGTACCAAGATCTGTGCGAACATGTTTCTGTTATTTGTGGTGGAAAAGGTCACGTTCATAGAGGGCACAGTGATACCATTCAATTGCTTTGAGAAGATAAGTATTTGATATAGACATGACAATTTTTCGATATTGTTTTCAATATTTGGTGGATGAGAGGGCATCTTTTGAACAGACAATGCGGTTGATAAAATCTTGAACCTGAAGCCTTTTTGCAACTATTGACACAGAAAGCGATCTATGGCACAAGCAGTTTACGGTGTTCCGGTACACTTATAAGCTTTTCTTTCTGTGCTTGCATTGGTTTTGTTTTGGGGTGCTTTTTGTCAGAGCACTTCTATTTTGTATCTCTCACTATTATTTTTATTACCTGCAGCTGGAAATGGAGCGATATGAAGCTGGTGTGCAATGGCTGAAAGATGTGCTCTTCAACTTGCAGTTTTCGCCTGAAAGATTGAAAGTTGTTGCTAATAAGATTATTAACGATGTTGCTAATGTGAAGAGGAACGGAAGGAAAGTGGTCGACGCCCTCATCCGTGACATCGATTTTAATAAAGGTCAGAGATGTCTTAATTTTATTATTCTGACACATAACAGTATCACCAGAGGTTTGTGCAACTTATACGTTCTTGTGATACTCGTTTGTGTCAGCGCATATGCCCTTTTTAGTTTTATTTGAAATTTTATTGTTTTTTGTTAATAATTTTTAATAATTTTATTTATTATTTTTATTTGTTTTTTCTTTGACAACCAACCCTGCCTAGAAAATACCTTTCTTCATTTCTTTGTTTTTTGTTGTTTTTTTTGTTTTTGTTTTCATGTATAGATTTGGAAGCAGTCATTTTTTTCTTCATTTTTTTGTGGGAGGAGGGCGGTAGGAAAAATGGTGGAATGGATCATTTTCTGTTGTTTTCCTTCTCTGAGTTGATCGAAGTACCCACATATCGATGCTTTTTTTGCATGCTTTTGATTATGATATTTACGAATAGAGAGTGAGTTATAGTTCTCTGCCTCTGATTTGGTTGTGGAATAACTGTAGCCCATTCCTTCTACGTAATGTTATTGAAGACTAACGGAATTGTTGCCTGTCTGAATAACAAGAAATTTACTGCTAAATGTATGGCCTACCCCCCTTTACAATGTAGTGAAAATATTTGGTAGTGTCACTGACCTGAAGTTTTGTAAAAACTTTCTAAGTTTACTTGTTAGTCTCTGGCTTTTGGGGGAAGACTTCTATTGAAGAAAACGCATGTTCATCTTTCGTCTGTCTATCCTTTTGTTTGTCTGTCGGTTGCCCATTCATTATCCGGAGTGTCCGATGAATAAATTCGTTTTGCTTTTGGCAAGAAAATTGCAGTCTAGATTTTTTCGATTAAGGGGGAAATTTGCTTGGACTTAACCCCGTTCTGCGTGGGGACGTTGGCGTGTCTCATTCTTGATGGGAGATGGAGATGAAAATTGGCCCTTGCTACAGTTCTACTCTTGAAACTTGTCACGCACACGAGACAAGGAAACGCCTTTGGCAGCGTATTTTTGGCGATGTCATCATTTTCGGACCTTTTTCCCCCACTTGAAAGCAGTTCTACTCTTGAAACTTGTCACGCACACGAGACAAGGAAACGCCTTTGTCAGTGTATTTTTGGCGATGTCATCATTTTCGGACCTTTTTTCACCAAGATTTGTCTGAATAGTATTTTTTATGTTGAAAATTGTTTCTACATCTTGTACCGACGAAAAACTTATGCCATCATTTTTTAGATAAGTAGCAAAAGCATTGCTATTGAAATTCGTTTTGTTATAACCTACAATTAATTGTTTCCTCGATCCCTCTCCCCACTTTCCGTGCCCGCCTCGGTTTGCGTGTTAATCATTAAGCAATGCATAAAATAGAGCAACAAATAGTCCTGCTTCAATTAATGTCACATTTTATATTTTAATTTACCGGTCACCGATCGATGTAATCATAGTCGTGCACAGGACACGTGCTAAAATCCAATGTGCGCATGTGCTAAATCGTGCGTGAAAAAAAGTATTGCTGTTCTATCTACGGATGTCGCATTCTAAAGTATGCATTCAATTTTGATGATACCTGCTCTGATATTTATTAAGCGATCGGTGGTATATGTCTGCATCACTTCTTCGTCGACTCAAACGAAACAGTCTTTGAGTAGAAAGCTACACTCTTATTATCCTATGTGCGTTAATCTCATAAATTACTTGTATTGCAAGTTTTCTAACCCATGCTTTCTTTTCACCGCTTAATTTTTACTTTCCGTTTTCGATTTTTCTTTGCCTTATATCTTGTAAGTGTTATTTTAAAATCTCTTGATTCGATGGTTATTCTTCAATTACGAAAACTAGCCAATAGCAGGTATGATTTTTTTGTTTCCCATGCGAATGTAACTCGTGAGTTGTGAACGAATTTGCTAGCAACCTCCGTTCATATCTGAAAGGCCTTTCATCGGAGATGCCATGCCGTTTTCTGTTGCGCTATTTTGTGACGTTTGGTTTGTTCTGCTGACCACGTGCTGTGCGATCGTCGTTCGCTACATGCAAACGGAATCGTGCCATGTGACTGAACTAAAAGCACACAACAAATATACAATCGCGTGACCTATCTCAG
>JAOBRC010616785.1:0-10856 GCA_027575255.1 Scolionema suvaense
GTTGGGGGGGTGTTGTCCAATGGACAATGTGCTTTCTGAAATTGCGTAAAAACGACGATAGGACGAAAGATGCGCTTTGGTGACTTTTCCTAAATATTATCTGGGAACATTTTGGTAAAAACATTTTTTTAACCACTGTCGTCATTCGGCTGTGACGTCATCATTTTTATTGTCGATGGAGGAAAAATTGATGACGTCATCATCAAATTTTACTGATATAAAGTCATCTATGATTTTTCTACTTAGATATTATCATCAGAACCTTATTCCAAAGGTTTTAATGGATCGCTACTGCTTTTTTGCCCGATATCAGCAATTTTCCAAAATGGCCGATCCAACATACTGAGACCATGTCCGACAAAAAGTAGCGATATCGGCAAAATAATGACGTCATCGGAAAACTTTTACGTCATCATGTGCAGAATAGAATGGAGAATATGTGTGCCAAGTTTTATGGTTACAGGACCATTAAATACAAAATTACGAGAGTTGGCTCCTACGGACCCCCCAGGGTCTTGGAAGGCCTAAAAAGCCCAGGCTCCTTGAGATATGACGTCATGCATAAAACCGCGTGTAAAATAGCTTATATTTTGCCCGAATTTGCCCCAAAATCACATTTTTGTCCATAAAAACCAAAACATTGCTTCAAATTTGATTAAATTTGTTTTATTCAGTTGCTTTATCGTTTTATATTGTATTTCGAGCATTAAAATAATATTCCACTTGAAAAATTTGGATTTTGAGTTGTCAATTTTCAGGAATTTTCTACCCATGTTTGGAAATTTGCCAAAATCACGTGACCCTTTGACCCAAAATGTGTCAAGTTTGGTCAGAATACGTATTGATAAGTGGGCGTGGTCACGAAAGGGGGCCCAATTCCTCCGTCTAGTCCTTCTGAAAGTTTTGAGTCAGATTCATAGCACTGTGGAACCACCTATTGAATATGCTGACCTCAGCAAGATTGAACAGGTGTGCAGTCAACTGTTTCGACGCAGTTCGACTATAATAGGGCTTAACTATATGTGTACCAAGTTTCATACTGTAAGGATCGGTAGAATAGGTTTTAGGGTGAGGGGGTGATCTATCCCCCGCACAGCCCATGGTTAGTAAAAATAGCCCGGCCTAAAACAATGTCAAGAGCGTAAGAAACATCCACAGTGACAGTAACTAAAATGTTCACCAAACTGTTACAGTTTCTGCTGTGCTATGTCCTTATGAATGGTTCGAGTGCCACTGGCCACTAGTTGTAAGTGCGAAATTCCTAGAAGCTAGGACTGATAGAGAGGCTCAGTAAAACTTATCCTCTACAATTCGAGAGGACGACCTTCACTTGGTCAACCAAGTTCAACAATAGATCATATCTCCATTCTATCGTAGCTCCAAGTCGATTTGTGGCAAAAGGCAACTGTTATTCTTCAGTTGCTGTTTCGAATGAACGCAAATATTCGGAAGAGACGTTTACTATGGATAGTTGCCTGCAATTATGCTTTGAAAAAAGTTTGACCAAGGATTCCAGAATCTTGGGTGCTACAATTTCAGAGTCGAAAAAATGTGTGTGCTCATTGGGAACAACACGGTATGGAGCTCCAGCCACAGATTTTTCGTGCACATTTATAGGTGAGTGTTGCAGCTATTCTCAAATAGTGATCAGTCCAACTGTGTCGTTTTCGGTGTATGTCAAAACGTTTTATAGTTTAAACCAAACTACATTCCACACAGACTAAAAATTGATTTCTCACTGTCTGCAATATAGACAAATGGAGGAATCTGAAATATGCTGCTTTAGTCATTTGTAAATTGACAATCGCTCATTGACTTAAACGAATCGTTTTTCAGTACTGAAACTTGAATTTTGAACTACATTATGGTAAAATATCCTGCACTTAATGCAAAATAGAATGTGCCAAGCTATTTTGCTCCTTTGTCACTAGAAGCTTTATATTTTTCGAAAAAATGATCAAAAATGACCATATGTAAAAATAATGATGACGTAACCTGTAAAATGTTTCGCATATTAATTTGATACATATTGATATGATGCAACAACCTATCACGTTTCAAGGTAGTTTTGTACAGCTCTTTTATAAAGGACAACACAGACATGACTTAGCATTGAAAGATTATGTTCATTCATTCTTATTTAAGCTTTCTTGTTGAATACAAGGTGAAACTGTGAGAATATCTTTATGATCATGATCGTACACTTAAAATTGGTGCATTTTGAAAGAGATTGTTTGTTGGGCAGGAAGTTGTGCTTTAACCTTCATTATACTTCCCTGACTTATTTAATATCCAACCATACCTGGCCCTTTGTAGGGTTAATAGAATGAGTATAGTGAATGTTAAAATCTTTATGTTTACAATGTAAACAAGTGAACAGGGCAGCATAAAAAGGCACTCAATTATGTGCCACGAGCGAGAAGTTCTCCTGTGCTAAAAAAGTCATATTTTTCGTTTCTTGTAAGTTTTTCTCTGAATGGGAAAAGGATCGAATGGAATACAAAAATTGTGTTTCACACAACATGCTGTCTCTTGTTTTAACCTAGTCAAAAGCATGGCTTGTTGAATGCTAACGTCTTCTTGTTTTAGAACCAATCCGTTCACTGGCTACTTGTACTGCTGACAAATGCAGATACAGCGTCCATAACCACAAGGGACTTGTGTTCAGCATACTTGGTACTCCAGTCTGTGACGAGAAGTTAGTCCAGAATTATGAAACAGAGCGCTCAAAAGGTCGGAAGGTGGCAGATGTCATATGCAAGGCGAATGGTTACAGGTGAGCCATTATTCGATTCCTGCACATTTTTAGTAATGTATGTTCAATTATTGATGCTCTAAAACAAAACGTATGCGAAGCTGTTCACATCATAAACAGATAAGATTGAATAAACGTGATGGGAAGCTAGCCTCGCCGATATTCAATTTATTGATCCTCCTGTATTCACGTTTTCTATACCATGAGATAAACCTTGCAATATCTGATGACATCACGACACAACATAGTAACCCGATTAACGAAGGGTACCCACTACCTTTATGTCTGAAGAGAGCATAATTATTTACCCGCACGCCATAAAATGCTTACTTTCAAGTTCAGGACAAGTAACATAATATTGTTTATAGATTCTAAAATTTTATGTGAAAAAATCATCGCGAACTATTCCTCTTTGCTGACGTCATCTTTTTTCTGATAGCGTCATCAAAAGCAGGTATCATCTTCAAAATATCCCAACTTCTGAACTTCATATTGTACAGACACTGCTGAAAGCTCAATTTGTATATACCCTCTAGAAAGATGAAGGAGTTTAATTTGTACATATACAACTTACGAAATGTTTGTCTTTTCACGTAATATGACGTTACTTGATTAAATTTTTCTTTTATCCATAGGAAATCTCTGAACAAGATAAGTGTCAACTACTTGAAGTTTCAGAAGTTTTGGCAAAAGTCGATCGTTGAAAATAGTCGGCTATGAAATCTGTGTGTTGGCTTAGGATAATAGCATCAAGATAGATATATACTTAGCTCTCAGAGTCTGAAAACTTTCCCTGAAATTCATTGAGATGGCCCAATAAAACCTGTACTACTGCATGAATTATTACTTTTCATGTAAAATCTAACTCAGATGTGAAATGTTACAAAAGCTTTACAAGATGCTCGTCTTGTGTCAAGCACAGATATATAAATTATATACGTTATAGGTATATTTACCTGGTATATTGGTTTGGTATGGGGGAACTTTTATTCATCTGTTTCCTCGTCACTGTTTTTCGCGTAAAGCCAGTTTCAATTTGTGTAATTACGGATTCCGATATTTCCTTTTCTTTATTCAGCAAAGGTGGAGAACTTTTCACTAAAGATGATCCCAATTTAAAATTGCCAACAAAGTACTCCACAAAGTTTTTGATGACAGTGAGTTCATGCAACGGTAACGAAAATAATCTGTTCCAGTGCAAGATAGAGAAGCCAACGAATGGTCAATGTGCTACTCGAGGCTTAGCAGTTCAGTGTGTGCATTGTCAAGAGAAGCAAATCATGGATATACTCCGTGAGTTCAATGGCAGTGCACTACCTGCAAAAGGTGAACAGATAAACATCGATTCGGTCAGGGAAAAAGTTAAGAAGAGCCTCAAGAAGCTTATAGATACATGTGGATATTGGAAGTGTGATGCAAATCCTGCAGACATGATATGGTGCCAAGTATGGTCTGTACTTGACAGACTCAACAAGACCGTTCAACCAATTAGTCCTCGTCGCGTAATACAGAAAGACCTCAAGCACGGTACTCTCCTTAGCTTGAATGTTAGGGAAGGTCAATTTTCTCGATTGTTATTAGGCATTCAAGATGTGAAAACATCAGTGTCGCAACTCAAGGAAGAACTCGGAACGTACTTTCAGAAAATTGCCAAGTATGACCTGGACATAGCTAACGAAGACAAGAAGTTTATTCATGCAACCATAAAGGACCAGACGGAGAAAGTATCAAAGGCTTTTAAACTGATGGAGGAACCTATGAGGAGACTTATAGGTTTGGCAATTTCAGCAACTGCACAGGAGATGGTAGCAAAAATTGTGAGATTGGTGGCTACTATTGCATCAAACCTCAACCCTGCTAAATGGTTTGAGGGCTTAACTGGAGCCCTCGACATAAAGGATGCCATAAATGATGTTGCCCAAGCAGGTCTAAACTTTGGTCATGCTATATCATTATCTACAAGGCTTAAAGACTTGTTCCAGTGTTCGAAGGAAATGAAGGAAGGGTTTCAAGGAAATAAAAAGCTTCATGATATTTTCTTGAATTTGCTTGATTCAAAGCAGAATTTCGAAGGTACTACTTTTTATTTTCTCTTTGAAGTATGTGGTTATCACACAAGCTTAACAGCTCACTGCTAAAAGTAGGATCTTGTCACGACATTTTCTCTACCAATAGCAAGATCAATTATCCTAACAGCAAGATAATTTATCTTGTCGATGGTAAAGAAATGCTTACTTGCTCTAGATAATCTATTTTAATTGCTTAAAAAATTTTCTTTGGTGCATGTAATTGACTGGACTCCTAGAACAATTCATCTTTCCTCTCATCTAAAGTAAAGATATTTGGACTTGTGGCAAGATCTGTTAACTTTACTTAAGTGAAAGAATCTGCCGTTGAGGAAATAAAATTATCAATTTTATGCTGCAGTTAGCAGAATATAATGGAAAATATGTGCCAAGTTTTTTTTTCAAATTTGTTTCAACGTCTTGAATATAATCCTAACCTCTTGAATATAATACTAATTCGGCACGGCATATACTACTACTATCACTACTACTATTACTACTACTACCACTGCTTTTGTTTCTACTCCTACTCACCCTTCTTACTTCTTGTTATTTCTTCTTCTAGTACTTCTTTTACTTGATCTGAATAGTGAAAGTAAAGGCTGCAAGCGCACACATTTGTGTATTTATATCAGGTGTTCTTATCTCTTGGAGTGATGCTTACGTATTAGCAAAACTGTATTTCGGGAGGCTTTCCGCAAACCACACTGACACAATCAAAAAGAAGAAACCATTTGCATTTACAGTATGATTTGGTGGGTACCCTGTTGCAAGCAGACTTTATGTGGTAGGGAATTCATATCGTTCTGTGACTGACTCAGATAGCAAACAAAAAATAAAGAAGCCGGCATTCTAGATGTCTAGTACAATTTTATCTTTGCCATTAATTTCTAATTTTCTAATTGCTCAGTGTATTCCTCATCAAGCATGTAACAATGTAGTGACCAAATATCAGTCACAGTTGTTCCCTTTTCTTTTGAATCAGTCTCTTTTTGCTCAAATCCTTTTACCATAATATTGTCTTTATTGTAGGAAGTGAAATTACAAAGATTGCGGAGCAGTTTGTCACAGCCTACGGCAACTTTTCCCCTGGAATTAAAAAAGCAAAGATTACGGAATGCATGGAGAAGTTAACGTACTTCTTTGACACAGCTTGTAGCCTAATTGAAGGCACAACAACTGCTACTGCAATTCCTCAGAAAGCAATAGCGTTGAAAGATTGCAGAGATTACAAGGTGATTGATTGACTCACTTTGTTCAACGTGTTTCTGCTCACACACTCAATACGACATCAAAGTAAACCTAATCAAACCGGAGTGAGCTTATAGGGAAACACCGATGTCAGTTGTCAGACGTCAAGATCCCAAAGAAATTTTCCAGAATCTACTTTTACATTTGAAATATGTTGCTTTTGGTGAAGGAAGGCTAATAGAAATTTGTCCGTAAAACATTATTATGGGCCAGCCTTGACATCTTTGTTGTTGAAAACTTGCTGATGCTGACTTCATTAGATGGGTGGTAGCTGCATTTCTAGCTCTACAAGACAGGAAGTAAAATTTCCTTGAACACGTGCTTGTCAGCGTTTGCCTTCTGCACTTGGTGGTAACTACCTTCCGCAGAAGAGGTATTTTATCAACTTTTCTCGAAACAAAACAAATGCAGCATTTTCCTCGGCATAAATGTAAACAGCTCCTTGAAAATTTTAAGGAAACACTTGGCTGGCGTTTCTAAATATTCAATAATTTAACCCTATCCACACCGGGGTCATTTTTGCAATGGTCATCCCGGAAGGAGGCCGAATTATGGCTCCATAAAGCCAGAACCATTTAACCTGTGTTAATGAAACTTTGCAGGTATAAAGTATTTTATAAAACAAATCCTTTGGCCGAACGGTTTATTTATTACACCACATGCCACAACAGATGCCTGAAATATCCGAAATCGGGACAAAAATACATTACTGTTCAAATTTGTGGAGTTTTTTTCGCATTTAGCTCATCAGAATAGTGGCATACTGTTGCAAAGATCTATATTTAGCTTTATTTTCTACTGTTTTCGCTAAAGAGAACTCCTTTAATATGCAACATTTAGTCTCTTGTACTATAACAGTGACATTGATGTAATGTACACGTGGATAAATTCTAACAAAAAGTCACTAAATTTCATGACTCTCTGTGTAGTCACGAAAAACATATTTGAAAACGTTTGAGAGTGGGGCCTTTATTTAAATCGGGTTCAAAAGTACATACTATTTTTCGAAGAAGCAGTATTAACCCTATGTGAGGCGGGCTTCTTTGAGCTTCAAAAACGCGTGGGGGGTGTCTGATTTTACTCCCTCCCCACGTCCTAATTTCTGTTGTAGAGTGTTTCCTTAACCCTAAACGACTTCACAAACGTAGGTAGAATTGTTTCTTGCCCCAAGCTCCTTGAGATATGACGTCATAAGTAAACATATGCAAAACAGTCCATGTTCTGCCTGACTTTGCTCAAAAATCACATTTTTGCCCATAGAAACCCAACAATTCCGTTACATTTGATGAAATTTGTTTTATTGAGTTTTATCGAACATCTGACGTTGTATTTTGAGCATTTAAGCAATATTACACCGTAAAAATTTTAATTTTTTTGGCTTTTCAATTTTCAGGAAGTTTCGGTCACTTTTGGAAATTTGCCCTAATCACGTGACCCATCAATCCAAAATGTGTCAAGTTTGTGTAGAGTATGTTTCAATAAATTTTGTAGCAGTAAAGTATTTCTTAGTTTGTGAAACGTTCCTCAAAAATATTTTCTCAGCGATGTATTGCATTGGGGCAAAAAAGCCGCGTCAGGTAGGGTTAAAAGCATAACAGAAAAATAGAGAGAGACGAAAAAGGTTGAGACGGGTTGGGATTTAGTCATTTCTCCCCAGCTTTGCGTGGAGAGAAGAGCCGCAACTGGCATTTGCAATTGGAATTATCCCATCTTGTTAAGTAGCTACTCAATGAATAGATGTGTTACCAAGAAGAAATTTTGCCCCAAATCAGGTTGAAACAGGCAAAAGCATTAAAGCAATATACTGGTTTTTATTTGAGTAAAAAAGCTTAAGTGGTTCTCCTTCAATCTTGGTTCAAAGTTTGGAATTTTTCATTGTTCCTATGCTTCTCAATTGAGCTCATCAATGACGTCATCTAAGACCGTTTCTAAGGTGAATGGTTTCCCTTAGCAAGTCAACATTTCAAGATTTTGTGTAAGCCTTAAAAGCAACATATTGCACCTCTATTTCAGATGGAACAAAATTGGGATTTACTAATGATGATTGCAATTAAGAGCAATTCCACAATTTAAGATGGGATAATTGCACTTGGTCTAACCATGCGTCATGCATGATGAGCGTTCCGAACGAAAATGCTAGTACGTCAAAATTCTCCTTGACTTTGAAAGCAGATATCTCCGGAACTACAACAGCTTTTTTCATGAAATAAAAAGCTTCGGCCATGTTTTTGAAGGCTCTATTTTCATGCGAAAAGTTTTTTATTGCTTTAATACATTCTTGCCGGTAATGCATTTTCCAACGAACTGGAGCACAGAAAATAGCCAATGTTCCCTTCGGCGACCAATATGAAGGGGCGCCTCCGGGTGAAACAACATATCCGCTCCCTCAACGTTAGCTGCACACTCCATGCATCAGGATGTGACGTTGCGGGGCACATGCTGACAAAACCTCACACTAGTACCCTCCCCCCCCCCCCACACTCCCCGCCCCCGGGTCATTGAGGACGAATCACCAAAGTTAATTGGCTCGTGCAAGTATAAACCGGTATATTGCTTTAAGGGAGAAAACTTTTTGTGCAGATTTATATTCGCGTGTCTTATTTTTGGAGCATTTTGTATTTTGGTATCTTTGCTAATGAATGACTTCCAAAGGTAATGTGTTGAAGTAATTCAGCGAATGAGCATGAACGAAAGAAGCAGAGAAAGCCCTCGACATGCCTATTCAGAGGAAGCGCAAGCAGATTACTAATCGAAGAATTAGTTGTGTTCAATTTTGGTCTTATTACGACATCATTTTCGTAAATTTGGCATGGACGTAGTTATGCGAATTTAGTAAAAGTTTGCAAAATTCGCCAAAATCAATTTACCGAAAAAAAATCCCCTTAAGGTAGGTGTGATGTGTCGGCCAAATATGGCATATTTTGCATATGGTAATATCTAATGTTATATTTTATGCAGGTCAGTGCAAGAAACAATTCCACTTATATTTTGCAGTCTCGTGAGGTAAACTACCTATACCTGCAACCTTCAGCTTCATAACTATGCAATGAAATTGAAATTTTGACTCCCCATCGTGTTCGCAAACCCATGAGACATAAGGTTAATTATGTTATCCATGATCATGATTTCTTCTTGAATCTGTGAAGAGGAAACGTTGAGTAAAACTGGCTTAACAGCAATTTCGTTTCATTCAACAAGAAGCAATGAAATGGTCACAGGGAAGCTCTTCTTATTTTCTTTTGTTTAATACCTGATATACATTTTGAAGCCAACAGTTCTTGAGTGACATTAGTGAAAATGCGTTTTTCTAGATTCTTGTTATGGTCTTTTATTTGATACGTGATTTACACTTTGAGGCAAAAATTCTTGAGTTACATTAGTGAAATTGTTTTTTCTAGGTTCCAGGGCATTTTCAAAAAGGTCGTACGCAGAAGAAAACTTTTTGGAACCTAATGTCTTGCTGAAAATATGTGTAAAATAACTTCTAGGATCCTTCAAACACAGCCTGCATCTAAAAAGCAGCACGTTTCCACGCCTCTTGTAGAGTAAGGTGAAACGGAAGTTGCATTTCTTTTTATTAGCAACTCAGCTATTTGGTTTACATTTAGATATAGTTTCCCTTTGTTCGACAATAAGATGCAAAGCACACAGAGATGGAAATTCCGACTACAATATTCAGCTCCGAATTAACTCGGCGAACTTTGTATTGGAAAGAAGATCTTACTGAAATAGAAACAGTCATCACTAAATGCCATGATGATTTTTGCAATCCAGGTAAATCAAAAACTGATAGCTTCTACTGTTGGCATCAATGTGATTGGAGCCACGTGGCGTTCACGACAAACATGTACCATACCCATGCGACAACTAAATGGATTAGTCGCTTTCAATGAGACCACTTGAATTCAACCAATCATTGTTGATTTGATAGAAATCTACATTTTCTGCTGCTCTCCCCTGCCAAATAAACAACAAACACTATCCTACGCACCGGATACACTATCAGCCATGCGGCAAGCCTGAACTTACCAGCATGGCAATGATCAATATTTTGTTTGAGCAACTGATGTTTCTCTATACAAGACGCCTGTGACGGAAGGACTGGTCAGCAAATTATTCATTCTGAAAAACCTTATTGAATAAACAAACACTGCTAACACCTACCTAAACAAAATACTGCCTCCGCGCAAATGTATGCCGAAAAGAAGTGCATATTCATCGCCTGACAGAACATTATTCAACATAATCTCAAATAGCAAGTCAGAATACAATTTCTCTCTTCGCAACAACTCACGTATTGCCGGTCCGCTGGCTGTTTATAAAAACAAGCCGATTTTTTAACCAAAACAACTTGTCTACAGCAATAGGCAGAGTTGTCTCTGTCCCCAGGCTCCTTTCGATATGACGTCATGAGTTCCCACGTGTAAAACAGTTCATGTTTTGCCCGAATTTACGTAAAACCCTATTTTACATGAGGGGCCTTTCAGGGCCCCCTATGGTTTTTCTCAGATATCTTTTTTTGTATATACGGTACGCCATTGCTCTTTTGTGACTTTTACTTTATCCCTATATTGCAAATCATGACCAAATTTGAGATCAACATATTCAGCAGTTATGGAGATATGGCACTTTTGTTGACGGCTGTTGGCTCAAAAGGCGATAATTTTCAGATCTGATTGTGATTGTTTTTGGCTAATAAATAAAGACATTTAGCTACTCCATGCATATTACTGACTCTGAAGCTGTAATACAACTAGTTTTATAGGTTCAGCCCAATAGAACCG
>JAOBRC010616896.1:0-10856 GCA_027575255.1 Scolionema suvaense
TTATGGCTTATGTGTTATTCTCTTCTTTGATCTGACGTGGGGAAGTTTGCGGGAGTCCACTAATTATGTGACTTGTTCCTGTCTATTTGTTCTTTTAGTTTTAGTCTATTTTTTTTGGTCCTGTTATGCCAGGTATAGTTTGTATCTTTAGTGGCCATCATTTATTTATTGCCATGCTGGCAATCTCAGGCTTGCCGCATGGCTTATAGTCTATCCAGTGCGTAGGGAAGTGTTTGTTGTTGTTTTTGTAGGGAAGAGCAGCAGAAAATGTAAGTTTCAATCAAACCAACAAAGATTGGTGGAATTCCATTCGTCTTATTGAAAACTACTAATCTGATTAGTTGTTGCATAGCTACGTTGAATGTTTGTTATAAACCCCACGTGGCTTCAATTGGAAAAATATCCATGTGACATGGGGTTCGTTCGTTCTGTCATGTAACTACAATTTATTGATGCATAGAATCATAAATTTTTTGGCCTGTATTGCAGAAGCCAGCATGGCATTTAGTGACAACTATTCCTAGTAGTTATGTGTTAGAAGCATTCATGTTGGCTTACGCATATAGTCTTTGAGAAATTCCCCGTGTCTCAGAATCTCCTACCATCGTTCATATTATACTTCGTGCTATGTCACAAGACATTTGATAATCAGACATTTGAATCGATCACCAAATATGTGTTTATCAGGCTACCAATCAAGATCAACGAGTTTGAATTCTTCCACCCGGTAACTGTGCACATATGCCAAAAGCCTGTTCGGAACAAGATGGAGACCACCCACATTCATGTTGTATTCATTAGTAGAACTTTTACTGTGATGCAGTATGGAATTCTCAACCAAAGGTGTCAGAACATGCAAGCAGGCAGATTGCTGATCTGGAAGCCGACATATTCATGTGCGCTTCCAGTATTAGTGTACAGGGAGTGTGACCTTAAAAGTTTGTTTTGCGATCATGGCTACGGGGCCTGTTAAAACATAGTTTATGTTGATGGTTGGTGTGCCTTTGTTCAAGACCCTTACTTCATGTAGCCCCTTCACGCTTGCACCTATAAACAGTTTTTTGAAGATGTTAGTTTAGATATTTTCCCACTACTATAATGCCTTAGATTCGTGTTCTGAACAAAAACTCCAGCGTTTCAAACTCCTTAATGTTTTTTATACCTGCCATCATAATATGATGTTATGTTGACAACAGGCTTTTCCGAAGCAAATTTATAAATTGGAAAATTCCTGTTACCATGCTACCTAGCAAAAGCATGTGGAATGGTAAAATACTAAAATTTGAATAAATATGAGGTGGAACCATAAAATGAACCATGAAATCTCTTTGATAGCTCCAAATTACGACTTCGAAAAACGTGTCGTCGTATGTTTACATCAGGTTCCAACTCTACTAATGAACGTATTAGGATGCCAGTGACTGTCAGTATGTCGATACATGACAGACCATCTGTGTAAAGCATGAGAAGTGTTCTAATAGCAAATTCCTTGATAACGCTAGTTGCTCGTTGCAGTTAGATCGTGAGAAAACAATGAACGTCCTATTAGGGATAGGGTCTTTGGATCCAAGCCTGATTTGCTGTCCAGCTTGTTTTCCTACTGTAGCTCTATTTGTTAACTAATTATGCATACGCTGTGTGAGCAAACACGTTTGCATAATTTATTAGAGGGACAGCGAATTGGAAACAGCTATGCATATAGAATGTGCTGAGTCAGATCTGGTTATCGGCATGTTTGTATAACTAGGAATAGTTGTCACTAAATGCTGCAATCTGCAGTTCACGCTAAAAAGAACTGATTACATCTGTGCATCAATACAGTGTCTGTACATGGCAGATCTCCAGAGCACATTGGTATTTCTCTGATTTGCAGCCACGTGGAGCTAACGATGAATATTGACTTTCACCATGTGATAACTAGTTGGATTAGACGATTTCAATGGAGAGAGTTGAAATGGAGGCGTGGTCATGCTTCACAACCATATTTGGTTTTTCAGCTTGCTAGACTTACTGCTGGCCGCAAAAGATGGACGTTTCAATCAGATGTTTGTCAATGCTTGTGTGTTACCATACTAGCCACAATTTAGCAGATATTGTTGTGCGTAACCAGCATTTTGTTAATTCTTCTTGTAGCATGAATATGCGCACAAAGAAACGTCAGATGACTTCATTCGAGCGTGATGTGCTTCTCTCCAAACTCCAGCCTCAACTCGATTTCACCAGCTTCGACAATGTGGACATGGTGATCGAGGCAGTCTTCGAAGACATTGATCTTAAGCATCGCGTTCTAAAAGAAGTCGAATCAAAAACACCTGATCACTGTGTATTTGCATCAAACACGTCTGCGCTACCGATTAGCGAAATCGCTGCAGCCAGCAAGCGTCCTGAGAAAGTCGTTGGTATGCATTACTTTTCGCCTGTCGATAAGATGCCGTTACTTGAGATTATCACAACAGACAAGACTTCGAAAGATACTGCTGGTAAGGCTGCTTGTTTTTTAGAACTTGGAGCAGCTTCTCAGAATTTTATCAAGCGTTGCCACGTGGGGTTATGATAGGTTAGATCACACGCCAAATTTAACAGTTCTGGATGAAATAAGCTTTCTCATTTCGTAAGCTGCAAATATTGGACGAAGTTTGATAATTTCAAAAATGGAGAGTCTTAAAGGGGAACAATGGTCAAAAATCAAATTTTAACGGATGCTAGAGCACAACAAAACATGAAGTTTTCCATCAGCATAACAAAAGCTTGCTTAGTTCTGGAGATATGCTGCTACCATCTTGATTTTTCCAACTCTTCATGATGTCATTGGAGTCTGTTGCTAAGCTTTGCTATTTCCTAGGTAACACAAAAGCCTATGTTATTTTCTTTCATGGATCTCAAACATATTGCTTTATAGCTATATGATGAGATAAATGAGACAACTCTTTACTATAATTAAATGTTGAGTACTTCAGAAACAAAGTGTCGATAAGTTGCGTATGACACCTGTGACATCATGCGTAATTAGTAGCAAGATAGTAGCTACTGGCCAGTACTGAGTTTTGGGACTACATATCTCCAGAACCACCATAAGCTTTTGCCGTGAATTAAAGACTGTTTGTAATTTTTTGTTCAGCTCAATCACCTGATAAAATTTCGTTTGTGACCATTTTCCCCTTTAATGTGTGAAGTAGTATTGATAGGGAGCTAGCCGAATATTCTGTTGACAGCAGTAGGTGGGCAACAGTACACATCTTCATAATGGATAAATAAGAACTGTGCAAGTACACTATTCGGAGAAACTTTCGCGATTTCGCGAATTTGGGCCTTTTCGCGAAAGTTTATGTCGCAAAAATGTTTAGAAACATCCCTTTGCAAAAGTTTATCTTGCAAATTTTGTTCCAAGGTACGATATTACAAAAGTTTACTCAGTCCAATGTTGATTATCGTTGCAAAGTAGGGTTTAGGGGCTAGCAAAATTGCAAACTGCCTCCTTTTTGTGAAAGTTTATGTCACAAATTTTTTTGCGATTCACCGATTCGCGAAAGTTTATCCAAAAACTTTTGCAAATTTTCGACCTTGCAAAAGTTTCTCAGAATAAAGTACATGTTTTCTATTCTAGATGAAGCTCCCATAAATTTAGAAAATAAATACTGACATATGCAGGAATTTGCTTTCAGAATAACCTGGTCCTCTTGATGTATGGGTCTTAATACGATGGAGCTACTTTATACTCGGTAGTGTGCTGGGTTCTCACTAGAATTATAAGTAAACGGATATGTTGAGAAGGTAGGCAGCATATTGCAAGTGAAATATGAAACCTTATGATACAATTGATCAAAAGATGACCGAAAACTGTTTGAAAGTAGGTGGGTATTTGAGCCGCCTACCAGCTGCTAATGAGGACCCTGAGACCATTCTCATTTTCTGTTCTACTGTTGTTGATGCGATCACGCTGTTGCCCACTCTCCTTTCTGTTTCAGCATCTGCTGTCGATGTCGGTTTGAAGCAAGGAAAGACGGTTATTGTTGTGAAGGTGAGTGTTCAGACGATTATTTACAGAGCAGGGGTTGTTATATCATCTTTAGGTGAGGGCGCTGCTCAGGCCAAAGGGCAAATGTAATTTGATAAAAACTTTGCTTTTCAGGGGCTTCACCATGTGGTAATGCTATAATTATTCTGAATTCCATCTACTACGTAAGAGTGTTGAAAAGATGCAGCATAGACTATCACCCAAGTTAGTTTTTTGCGATTTCGTGTTTTCCTCACTGGGAGACCAGTCACAAGGATCACTTTATAGATGGAATCCTCTGGTATCGTCAGGCTCTTATCTAGCTCAAAGAAGGGCTTTGTTCTGCCCTTTTTTGATGAAAAATTGAGATTCTTTATTTTTCAAGTCATGGCCTGATGAAATTAGTACAGATATTGGTAAATGTTGGCTCATTTTTCTAAATTTGGCACAGTTCATAGGTAGAATCAAGGGAGTCCTTTCAGACTTAGACTATACCGTAGGCAGCGTATGTATCTGCGGTCACTTCAAGCTTACGTTTGACAAAGTTTTCCATGGGGTCAAGGGAGTCCTTTCAGACTTCGACAATACTGTAGGCCGCACACACATCTGCAGTCACTTCGAATTTACGTTTGAAAAAGTTTTCTGTGGCGTACCCCCCTGCATGTACATATCAATTTCGGTGCTGCAGTAAGAGAAGTTATTGGATAGTTAGATTTTTGCTTCGCAATTTCACCAATTGGCAGCATTTATATTGACAGAGAGGCCTGATTGTCTTTGATTTTCCTTAATATCATTCAAGCTTGCTTAAGGTAAATCGTTGCTATGCACGGACAAATACGAAGGTTCATGGGGCGAAAGCAAGGCAAGCAAAACCATATGACTAACATGCAAGCATGAAATGAACCAGCAGCTCTTTGCTGTGAAGCAAGTTTCATTCGAGGGCGAGCAATTATCAACACTAGTTCATGAAGTGATTATCTCAATCCTTACCAGTGATGCAAAGAGACCCAACCAGAGTTTGTTGTCTTTCACCAGTGAAATTTCAAGGTCTGTACCAGGCAGTTCTCCTTGGTGAGGTCAGAGAAAGAGAAGATAAATGAGTCCATATGTCACTTTGTGAGGCTCTATTTTTGCCTTTGGTGAAGCCTGCCTATTTATTGTACGACTGTGATGAATGAACAGCCCTCTTGAAATAGGACGGTTGCTCTGTTAAATGCAAATAATTTAAGGGCCCTCTCGATTTATTGACTCATGTAACACGGTACCGTATTCCTTATTTTTAATTCACAGGACGGTCCCGGTTTCTACACTACTCGAATTCTTATGCCGACATTACTAGAAGCTCTCTGTCTGCTTCAGGTGAGGTGTTTACTTGTGTATTACTAGTACCGTTTTCAGCACAGTTTGAGGTTTAAACAATGTGCAGACTAGATTAGTCTCTTCTACCTATCAACCCTAAACAGTGAAAGTTTTTTTGTAATTACAATGCTGGATGCCTGCAGCTAAATTTGGCCAGTAGAAGTCCAAAACATGCATGGAGGAGAAGGCAATGGTATTCTCTGATAAAGAAACATATATTCTAAAGTTTTAGCCAGGCTTCAGATCATTATGTTGCTTGGGAAGAATTTGTTGACGTCATCAAGTTCGTATGCTTCTGAGCTTGGCTGAAAAGCAAAATTTTGCTGATGATGCAAATTTTAGATTTTAGTCTCCTCAAACAACTGCGGGTTCCTGCCATATATCAAATAAACGTTAACCATGAATTACTAGGGTGTTACTGCCTCTTTCAGCCAATTTTTTGGCAGCATGTGCCTAACTTGGCCAAAAAGGACCTTGGTGAGCAACCTGCTTGTTTTATGCTTCGATGACCCGAACTAATATTGGTGTTTTGGAATGCCTGTAGAGGATTATGCCCGCAAGTACGGTTTTCGCGTGGTAGCCCGAAAAATACAGCAGCTCCATACACACCTGAAACTGTATGGATCTGCTGTATTTTTCGGGCTGCCACTCGAAAACCATACTTGCGGGCATAATCCCCCATTGCTGTTTAGAGTTAATGTGCTGCCCACCAGTGACTTCATTTCCATCATATTTCCAGGAGGGAATGAGTCCACAAGAGCTGGATAAGCGAGGAAAGAACTTTGGATTTCCTGTTGGACCTATCACTCTCACTGATGAGGTAACCTGTTTTCGTGTTATTCTTGCTGATTTGGAAATGAAATTCCTGGTGTTATTTCAGGTCAAGCATTTGATTTGTTAGCTTTTGTTAGTTTTTGAGTTTAAAAATTTAATTTTTAGTTTTCTTTTTTTTTTTAGAGTTTTAGGGTTATAGGGTTTGTAGGAGGTTTCTCTTTTACAATTTTTTACAGTTGTGCCTTAACCTGCACGAAAGTTCAAGCCGCAATTTTTCCGCCGAATATTAGGGTCCTGCCGAAATTTGCTCCTGCTGAAAATTTTGGTTTTTCTAATTTTTCTATGACTTCCATGCTACCCACTCGAAGTGATTCCAAAGACAATGAAATTTAACTTTTTGGTACATTTCTTGAACTTAATAAGTCAAATATTACATCGATCAATATCGAAAAAACTTATCATACACCTTTCGCTGAAATTTTGTCTTACTGAAATTTAAGATTCTGGTAAAATTATGTTGAAAAATCCTGCCAAAATTAATTCCTTGTTCATAGACTGTGTATGTCGCTTCCAATGTACGCTGAATATCCAAAGGTAAGAATTGCTGATAAAAGAAGGGATTAAGAATACATATAGATGGATTCATCTTAGCATCACTGTTTGTTCTTCATTTGTTGTCGTTGAATTCTATCAGTTTGAATAAAGTGCTAGATTGTTTGTGTGGAGTTCCATTGGGAAAGAAAATGAAATTTAGACATTTTTATTGTTTTCTTTTGAAACTGTGAATCTTCATTTTCTTGAGTTTTTTCTGATCATCAATTTGCTTTTTGTCATTCTTGTGTAGGTCGGTATTGATGTTGCATGCCACATCACTCATCACTTGTGTGAAGTTCTCGGAAACAGGTACGATAGTGATTGGTTGATTTGATAGAGATTTTACATCAGATTATCAATGAACCAGTTTTGTTTGCTCGGAACCAGTTTCGAAGAAATGCATTGATTGTTAAACTTTTAAATCATTACTTAGGAGGGGAAGTGTACGAGGACTCCATTAGAGTTTGTTTTCGTGATGGTATACCGTATTGCCTCAAATAAGCGCCTCCCTCAAATAAGCGCCCCCCTCGAATAAGCGCCCACCCTAGAAGTGAAATTATTGAATAAGCCCCCCCCCCCCGCAATAAGCGCCCACCTTTCAAACAAGCGCCCACCCTTCTGTCTTCAGAAACCGGTGCGTAGTCCCAATTTTCAACAAGATAATAATTGAAACCTGATTTAGTAAGAAATGTTGAATAAACACCACAGCTTGATGTAGCATACATTCTTATTTTCATCTTTTTCATCATACGAACATGTGAAATTTTTACTTTTTTAAATTGTTTGTAAATCTGTTCTTTAAATAAGCACCCCTTCGAATAAGTGCCCCCCTCGAATAAGTACCCACTTAAAAGCTCCAAAAATTAAATTCGAGGCATTACAGTATATGTATTTGAGAGGCTTGGAAGCCATCCGCACTACTGTTTTGAGAACATCAAAGCTTTTGCACTGCAAGCACGGTGTTGCTTGCATGATTATTTTGTAGTGCCCTTTGAATGTCTTCAATGATTATGTACATAAAGTAGGGCTCAAGCTACTTATTGATTGAACAGCAAATAAACAGCTCAGTTATGTTGTTTTCTGTCAGCAAATTCCTAGTCAATTGCCTATTTGAAGCAGGCACAAATTAGTGGTTGCTTTACACTCTGTACATGCTGACACTTGCTAGGAAATGATACTATCAATCTCTAAAATGTGCAGTGTACTCAGTATGGAGGGAACGTTTTCTGTTGAGGTGCGTTCAGATTTTGTATGCTATCTTAAGCAGAATTTCCGCTTGAGCGAATGTTGTGGTGAAACGAAGCTTTCGCCGCAGGGAAAAATTTCACGTCAAGGAAGTTGAATGAGATGCAACTATTATTTTCGCCGCTCATTTCGTTGCGACTTTCGCTCAGGCGGAAATCCACCTTTATGAGGCATGTTTCTGATAGCCCTCCTTGTTTTAAGGTACATAGAGGCTGCGACAGACCTATCCTGATTCCCAATTCCAGTCGAAACAATAGTCATATGCAACCAAGATGTAGACTAGGTTTTCCAAAAGTTTGTGAGGAATGTGTTTTGGTAGAAAAAAGTTTGTTTAATCCATTTCCATGTTGTTTTACATCAGTTTCGTTGTCTTAACATAACTGCCCGTATTGTGAGTGAGTTGACAATGCAGATGACTTGATTTTGTATCCTTCTTTTTTCATCTGTGAGGTGTATGATCTACGACGCAAATTGTAAAATTGCTAGTAGTTGGCATTGATTTTGGCAGTTCTTTGCAATATGTTGCAATCGGGAAGATCCAGTGTGGAGTAAAGGTCCAGAATTTGACTGCTATTTCGAATCACATGGGATTTGTCAGTGGGAGTCATTTGACATAATCTGTTGTTTTCTTTTCTTTCAGAATGAGCGGTGGTGACCCTCGTCTGCTGGATGACATGGTTGCGGCTGGCTTCCTTGGTACGTTTGTATTACATAAGCATTTCCTTTTTTTTCTCTGCTCGTAGTTGCTTTGCATTATGTTATCCATTTTGGAGTTAGCCAATATGGCGTCCTCCTCTCTTTCTATTGGGAGATGGTTAAAATTTTTTTTAGTTTTGGGAAGGGGTGCTTGCAAAAAGGGGCAAGGTCAGACTTTTCTGGGAGGGTGGAAGGGGAGAAAGACTTTAGGATCAAGTTCAGCCCAGTCCACATAACTTCATGTCCACACTATCCCTTAATATTTGCAGTATCAACATAATTGCTGGTGACTTATAGTTCTTCTAGGAAAACAAACACATCGCTACGGCAGGAATTGTGTTTACTCGCAGTTGCCTCGTCATATGACCCCAAAATGGATATGCATCAGGCAAAACATTGACGATAATTGGAGGATTGGAAAATATGGCGAATTCTCAGTGGGAGGTCTGAAAAGGGTGGGGTGGTGGTTGCCAATTTTGAATTTTCTGAGGTGAGGAGGGTGTGTGTGTGGGGGGTGTGTTGGGAAAGGGCTGGTTACCAATTTTCTGAAGGGATGGGGGGGGGGAGGGGGTTGACCCCAAGGAGAACACTGTGGCCAGCAGAGATAGGAAAATGGCTTTTGGTGTAAGATTGTGTTCACATATGTTTGCTAGTAGTAAAGAAGCTTCCTGCTTGATATATGTCTTGGGACGGCACACGACTAGTGCTCATTAGCCCATCTAAAGTATTTTGTAACTTGTGAATTTTTTCATTTTCTCTAGCAACAGGAGTGGCAAAGCTTTGTTCAGATAACCAAAGTTTTTCCCCAGGAAATAGTTTATCTGACAAATATAGTACCTAACACTACCGGCAACTTGTTGGTCATTCATTAGACAAAACTAAATTTCTTGGTCGTTCATCCATTTTCACTAGAGAATTTTTGTCTATTGGTTGGATTTAGCTTGTGAATTTTTTGTTCATTTGTCAGACTTACCAATGAACTTTTGGTTGTTCGTCGGACTTGATAGCATATTTTGGCTCGGACTTTACTGGCAATTTGTGGGACAGTCGTTTATTTGAAACAAATGCAATAGTAAATGAAATTCTTTTTGATTAGTTTTGTTGAATTAGTGAAGAACCTGACAACCTTGAAAGTGAAAATTTTGTGTTTTTAAACAGGTCGCAAGTCAAAGAAAGGTTTCTTCGAATACAGTGGAAAGAAAGGCAAGCGACAGGTGAGTTTATCACTCTTTATGCTTGAGAATCTCACTTATTTTTGTATCCTTTCATGCAGTTGAAGGGGCTTTGAGTAGAGGTGGGTCTCCGCACAAGGGAATTTTCTCCATGGCAATTTCATTGAAAGTCAGATTCCGCTAAAAATTTAATTGTCTTTAATTTTCGGCAGGGTTCAGACAGACCCTGCAAAACCTAGAAAACCTAGAAAAATGATTAATTTTGAAAATATCAGGGAAACTCAGGGAAACCCAGGGAAAAATTACTTTTACTTGTGAAAATTTACAGGAAACTTTGTGTGAGTATTTCCCATCAAGCACTTTATGTATATTGATTTATCCATGGTCGATGACTTATATCTTGTGAATCTTTCTAAAAAAATTTCTCCATTTTAGCTAGGTACGAATCGTGAATACTCAGGGAAAAAATACACAAATCAAAGAATTTCTCCGGGGAAAAGGCCTTGAAAATTGGCAAAAACTCAGGGAATTTTATTAGCTAATGCCTGTTTTAACCCTGTTCTGGCAGTAGCGGAATCCTATTGCCTTGCATCACTTACTTAATATGCCCATTCTCAGTTTTTTCCACGTGGAAAACATATTCCACGTGGAAATTTCAGCTCTGTGGTAGCTGGCCTTGTTCATTGTCCATATCTCTCATAATCCAAAAATGGTTTTATGTCAATTACGTAAAAAATTTCAATTTGGACATTTTAACGATCGTCAATAAAAATAGCTGCGTTGAATCCTCATATCTCGGCATATTGCACTTGTCTCTCTTAGATAAAAAAAATTTAGACTTGTGCATATGGTCAATGAAGAGCACTGAGGCCAGTAAGATCGGGCAATTTCCCTGCCTGATGATTTGTTATGCATACTCACATATCCCACACAAAATGGTAGTGGTGTACACGCGTACATAGGTAAACTTTGACGACAGAACTTAACCACCTGAGTTTATGCACTTGATAATATATTGTTCG
>JAOBRC010617007.1:0-10855 GCA_027575255.1 Scolionema suvaense
AGAGGACTTGCGGGACTGTGCTTGAGGACTTGCGGGACTGTGCTAGAGGACTTGCGGGACTGTGCTAGAGGACTTGCCGAACTGTGCTAGAGGACTTGCGGGACTGTGCTAGAGGACTTGCCGAACTGTGCTAGAGGACTTGCGGGACTGTGCTAGAGGACTTGCGGGACTGTGCTAGAGGACTTGCGGGACTGTGGTAGAGGACTTGCATTTTCGTGGTGACTGGGGTTCTAACCGGATATTGGAAATGGTGTTGAATTACTCAAGTATTTTGATATTTATAGCCCTTCAAACATGAAATATTTTCAAAAACACCCCTTTTTGCAGGATTCTCCAGTTGCTGAAAGGGTACTTGACCCTTCGTATTTCTGATATTAAGGGCTCAGGGGGTACTTTGATGGGTTTTCGCGATTAGGAATAGAACGTTCTCTCGCAAAAAAACAGTATTTGATTGGACATTTGTTCTTATTTCGCCAGTAGTGGCGCTTCAAAAACGGATGATATGAAAATCTGCTATTTTGGTCACGGATATGGGATTTAGCAGTTCATGTGACATTACCGTAACACTCTCTAAACGCATTTTATTTTGGTATTTTTCTTTTACTTTGCAACTCCGTTTCATTCAGATTGCTGCTGTACATGAAAAGATACAAGCCGTGTCTCAGAAACTGTCTTAACTGTGGCATGACTGTTAACGCTTGACGAGCAGTAGGTAACTGGGTTTAATGTACTTCTAGGAGCACTGTACGAGCACTTTTTATTAAAAATCGACATGCCGACGACGAAATGAAATTTCGTCCACTTCATACATGACTTCACCTTTTAAAGATGTAATGAACAGGTGTAAAACAAAATACTCCGCATCATAGAAATCTTCCGATGAAGTGGCAATGAAGAACACGGAGAATAAATCAATAACTTTTAAATAAATCGTGCTGTTATTCTATTGCAGCCTGCAATTCGTAAGATAAAGGAGAATAAACATACTGAATGTCACCTCAAAATACTACTAACAAAAACCGTGAGTTTATTTGACAAATATGGTATACAGCAGCATTTCCAGTGATTGAGGCTTGTTATGTACATTTGTCCCGAACAAACTGTGCTAACTCGCTCTTGACATCTGCAGACAATGAAGAGAGCGAGGATTGCATACCTCTCATCATGGCGCACAGAATGAGACGCTGTCGATCAGCAGCGTCTGGGCAACTCGCCTGTGTAACTGGAGTTTCAGGTAACTCGCCCATCTCCCCCTTTTCACAATAGTAAGAATTGAAAGCAGGCCTTGACCCTTCAGGACAAGCTTCACACTGGCGCGATTTGACAGACCAGAATTTACCAAGATCTCGACAGCAGATGCCACCGGAGCGTTTGAAAACATGATTTGAAGCACCCATAAACATGTCACTGGATGAGACTTGTGTTGAACACAAATCAATGGAAGCCTGCAGATAGATCTTACCAACAACATTGGGAAGTTTCAATCTACGGAGACCGTCTGTATCCACATTCCCTAATTTTACAACCCATTTGCCGTACACAGATGGGAGGAATTCTTCATTGGCAAGATCTCCGGAGTTTTGAAGGCAAAGTGGTGTTGTAGTAGGGCAGAATGGAGCATGGTACGGTGTTTCTTTTCTTCCAATGCAGTAATATGAGTTCGTCTCATATTTGGTTGCAAGAGCAACTGAATGAGGAATGATGAAGTCTGTACCTCCAGGAACATGAGTGTTGATACCTGATAATGAAAAGCGAATATCATGGCTTCGCATTATGATGTGGATAGGGTAGAGTGGGGTGTGAGGGAGCGTGTTTTAGCCCTATTTGGTACGGGGGGGGGGTAAATTTACCCCCCCAATAAAACCTTTTACTCTAGACGCTAAACCGAAAACGCTGAAGAGCTGCCACTTTACGGCTTTAATTAGAATTATATTAGGGACTTTCAGGCCAAATTTCACACCCCCAGGGGTCCGGAGATATGAACAAATTTTGGAGGGCCACTGATGGCAAAATTTAACAAAAATCGTGATTTTTGCTCGTTTTTACTACAATTTTTAAACAAAAACAGCAAAAACGGCAGATTAAACACATAAAACATTATCTCCAGTTGCTCCAGGAACAGTTTTGGTGCAAAAGAAACGAAAAGAAAGTCTAGGTGACGTCACAAAATGCGGCGCCAGCAAAAATTAATGACGTCATCAGCAATTTTTTTACGTCAAGTGACAGTTTAAAGGCAGCACTATGTTCCTGGTAAGTTTTACCCTTATTGGTGCAGATTAGGGTAATTGTTACTAGGGGGGGGGGTGTAATTTTACCCCCCATCCCCCGTACCATGAACGTACATCAAAATGCCCTCACCAAATAGGGTTAGCGCAAAAACGTTTTGGGAAAAAAAAAGTCTGATGAACTGATCGAATTTAATGATGTCATCATTTTGTGCCAAATTTGGACCAAGCAATCCAAATCCTTTTTCGGTTTCTTGGCTTAAAGTTGTTCCTAAGCCATGAAAAACCATATTTTATGCACAAAAAACCTCATTCATACCCCGAAAACGTCCGCAATAAAGTGAAAGAAGTACATTTTGCTAACAACTATTACTTCCTTTTTCTGATTTCATTATACTAGGAACTTTCAAGCAACAGAATTGTATCAAAGGAAGTCCGAAACTTGAGCAGAAAAAAAAACACCTCTATTGTTAAACTGTTGACAAATCCTCTCTATGGTCAACAAGCAACAGCTAAGCAACGTCGACCCTCAGACAAAAAATTGTTGCTTATAAAAGAAGCGTGTAATTAAACTAAAATTAACCAAACTGTAGCTTTTCATCGTTTACCGTTGCTTGTTATGATAAGTTTCCGAGGTGGGTAATTTTACTTCCTTCCCCCAACCAGGATAGGGTAAGTTGATGCGAAAAAAAGCCTTTTAAGACTGAAGCGAATTCTCTAACCCCGCACTCATCAGTTATTCTGACTTCTACATTTGCCAACGAATTGCAATTTACAGAGAAAAGTAGGTTTGATAGCTGTTCGTATCCTTCGTGAGGTTTCATATCTGTGAGTGCATATGACACAGATATCATTGTCTTTCAGCGCCTGGTGCTTCAATGATGCGAATATCAACGAACACAGAAAACTTACCATCTGCATGGGAGATGCTCAATTCAATTTTATACGTTCCACTTTCTGAAGGTAAATAGAGATGTAATTTTCTGACAAAGAAGACATCTGCAGAAGTAGATCGGCCAATCCATTCATTGTCTCGTAAGAATTGCTTGTCAGGAATCTCGAAAACCGTGCTTCCAAGATTGTACAACTCTCTCAGATTGAGAATACCTTTCTCTTTTGCACTCACATCAATAGCAGCTAGAATAAAAGAAACGATCACAAAGATGGCGCAGTAATAATGCTGAGTAAAGCTGTATGATGGCTTGGTATCTACCCAACATTCCCTCGACACATGCATACCAATAGATACAAAATCTTTAAATCCCACTGACCCATCCTGCTGTCCCGTTATCCATGCAAACAATGGGTTTTGTATAGACCCATAGGAGCACCTGCTCAGATTTTGTGCAAGAAATTGATCTGCATATGCATTCAGAATTCCAATAAGGGAGCAATGGTTAAAGATGATGTTTCCAAACAGTTCCAAGGATCGATATCAAGAAGAACTCTAACGGCTCTATGGGCCCTGGCTAACTGGTAAGACATTTCCCGGGAAGGAACGTATACTGAAGGGTCTGCCAGTTCCAAGAAACATTGGCACCTATGCGAAGTGCTGGTCCGATGAGATCAGGGTACAACTTCGCACAGGACATGACAAAGCTGTTTCTATCTAAGATAAATGAAGGTATGTCGCTCACAAAAAGCATCATGTGGTAGGCTTCATCAGGTAAGTTGCTCAATGAGAACCCTAAGACTTCAGAAACCGACTCATAATCGTTTCTTCAGGGAGTAACTAATTTCAATCATAATACTGATTCTCCATGCTCATGTCACAGTCAATATAAATTGTTAGTTACTATGCTCATGTTCTAAATCAACTTCATTTGAAATGAGGGAGCAAGAAGACAGTTGCCCCTATAGTGCTGCCGGAATAATCTTATCTAAAAACATGTGACATTTTGCTCTAGGCTTGTAGATTGGGTTATTTTCTGAACTAGTGTTAGTTAAAGCCATTTTTGGCTTTTTCTACGCACATGCTATATTTAGTCCATAGCTTACCTGGAATATATGCCAATCGAGGTGACAAGCCAGATGAGCACATGTGTCGGTCAAACTTGTATGAAGCAAGGCTCTGTAAGTCACTCCAGGGCTTGCTTATTAATTCACCACAAAACGAAGGAGGCACTCCACCGCTTTTATATTCAATGATATCACAAGCTGACTTGACTATAGATCGGCGGTGTTCCAGACCAGATAAATACGCCTTCCATTTCACCAAAATTGTCTTTATGACATTGGCAGGATCAAAATTTGTTGTAATGTCATTGGACAAGATTTTCGCTGACTGAAGGGCGATAATACTTTGCGCCATGTCGACACCAGCATCCATCAATTCGAACTGTGTGTCGTAGCTAAGCTCCAGACGGGCGCCAAGCTCAGCTACATCAATCTAGAAGAATGGATCATTGAGCAAAAACATCAAGAAGGACTGCATATCAAAATACCTGGTCGGCCCATTTCAGACCAATGATTCAAGAAGTTGGTGTGCACTTTCCGGTGACTTCCACGTACGGATACTAACAGCACTTTGCTCTCATCCCTAATGTATACAAAGCCAGTTGTGCTCTTGATGGCTGTCTGGAAACCTAAACTGTTTGCCTGTGTTCTTACAACCGACAATGTGCAACACTTAGATGACTTTTGTACTGCAACACAATTCTGGATTGCCAAGGGCAGTACAGAACAAAAGCGATCTTGGAACTGGCACAGACTTGGTCTCAATGTGCTCCTGAGTAATGCATTCTTGACAACCGTGTAAATACAGGAAATTAAGTCATTTTTATTTCACTGGGACTTCTTACTGCAGTTAAGGAGCGCCTAATTGATTTTGACGCAGATTTTTGGCTACGGTTGTAGCTACGTGCCCCCTACAAGATTTTTATCTACTGCTCAAAAACGCCTCCCCTGCAGGTGCAGGCATTTTCTGACTTTTCTTTAAATTTCATGGACCATCTTTTCAACGCAACTTGTTTGGATTCCATCGCTTCGTATGGATGGGATGGACATATTGGGGAGACGATTGGGGCAACGCGTGGAAAAAGACAGTGGAAAAACCACGTTTGGGCAAAAAAAGGGGATAGATTTTCTATTGTTTAGGCCACATTCCGCAGATGGCTGCAATGTTTACTTTATTCTCTTCCAAGATTCTGCCAAGTTTAGTGGCCGAGATTCTTCTGCACCGAATTTAGTATGCAAAAACGTTTAGCCACGTTCCCAGAAAATTGACAATTTTTGATAACATTTATGACGTCATAACCTACAAGTGGCAATTTTGGACAAACTTCTGTTTCTTAACTTGTCCAGGGCATGCTAATCTGTGGTACTGGTAAGTTTTACATGCACTCTTTCTTCCGATCAGATTTTATGGAGGGGGTGGGGATAGTCTTTGGTCCTCCCAGGGGTAGCTGAGGATAAGTAAAAGAGAGTCACTATGTCATAGAATTCTGTCTTCACAGGTTCCATAGAATCACTATGTCATAGAATGCTGTGAATCACTATGTCATAGAATGCTGTCTTCACAGGTTCACTATGAATCACTATGCCATAGAATGCTGTGAATCACTACGTCATAGAATGCTGTCTTCACAGGTTCCATAGAATCACTATGTCATAGAATGCTGTCTTCACAGGTTCACTATGAATCACTATGTCATAGAATGCTGTGAATCACTATGTCATAGAATGCTGTCTTCACAGGTTCCATAGAATCACTATGTCATAGAATGCTGTCTTCACAGGTTCACTATGAATCACTATGTCATAGAATGCTGTGAATCACTATGTCATAGAATGCTGTCTTCACAGGTTCCATAGAATCACTATGTCATAGAATGCTGTCTTCACAGGTTCCAACTATTCACTAACCTTGAAATCAAAGCAACTTCCTTTCGAAGCAGTAATTGCCTGTACGATGGCACTTGCAGCAGTTCCTCCTTCAAATAAGACTTCACATGTTTCTTCAACGATACTTTCCATTGTGCTCACGTATCTGGTGATGTCATCGATTTGCACAGCAGGAGCGAAACTTCCATAACTATCAGTAAAATCGTGAGCGAGTTGATCTACATCTTCACCTGGAGAAAAAGCCATTGTGTAATTAAATTTCGGGTGAAAATAAAATCGATTGATATGGATCAACCAGGGAAAACAGATGAAGCCATCAAACAGAGTAGACCTCATCTTTCAACCAACCAGTATGAACTTTTTGGAGGAAGCGCAGATTATAGGGATCAATTTCATCCCCGTAATTTCAGTTGCATTATGGCCAGGGATGTGATAAGATATTCTGAGCATAATACAAGGACAAATAGTTCTCACTTTTGGACATTTTCCACCCTAAAAGAACATTTGCATACCTGAGAAACATTTTGGGAGGGTGCATCTTGCCTAAGTGCTCATGAAAGATTTCTGGAAGATTTCAAAGTAAATGGCTATTCATGATTAGTTGTTATGATGGATGCGTAACAGATGAACCAATGAACACTGCTCATTGAATTCTTGAACCGGTCAATGCATGGGACAAGCATAAAAGGATATTGACACAGTCCATTTGGAGAACAGCAAACATGGAAAGTCCACAGATTGTGCAGTTATTTCTTACCTGATTCCATGTAGTTCTTGTCCAGAAGCTTTAAAAAGTCTTGATGCATCTTCCAGTTTTCTGGAAGTGCTTGTTGGATTGCCTTGCTCTTTTCAGATAGTTCCGTGAACTTCTTTGTGATGTGGATCAACTTTGGAAATGCTACAGCAGCCTTCGCCAGTTCATTCACTCTATCAGCAATGTCATTTGGGGATGTTCCACCTGTCAACCATGCAAATGGATTGAATGCACTGGCGACTTCTGCAACGAGTTGTACAGCCAGTTGTACTGCTTCTGCACCAGCACTGATGAAGGCTTCTTTTAACAGGATGCTAATTCCGGATTGTATTTTGTGCATTGATTGGCTGATACGATCATTGTTGGAGTCAATCAGTCCTTTCAAGTATATTCTGTCTTGTTGTGCCTTCTCACGATCAAAAGCAGCTAGGCGTTGGAAGTATTGTCCCAAGTCCTGACGAAACGAATCGCTCTGTGTGGAAAGTTTACTCAGTTCGACAGCTTGTGAAGAGAACTTATCTGAAATGAATGAAGTCATGAGCAAACTTTTGAAATCCACTTTTGTTTGCAAAACTTTGATTTTCCTCTTGTCGGTGTGTGTGTCAGAGAACTGTAGCAGACTCTTCAGTAACTTCGTAGTGCCGCAGTATGCTTCAGGGGTTACGACACCCTGGCAGTTCCAATTTCCACACGCTGTAATGATGTCGTCCAGAGTTTTCTGGACCACTGCCTTCATTTTGTCAGGTTCAAGAACGCCATCTACAGGAAAAGATTTTATATCAAATTGCTTGAGAAAGCCAGCCACCTTACTGTCACAGTCATAACAACGAACATGAACAGGCCTTTTGCTTGGACAATCTACCTCTTTTGGATACTGTTCCATTTTATCAAACGAGCAATCCAAGAGACGTGTAGTATCTGGTCCACATGCCATGTTCTTAATCACGAATCGGCTGCTTACTTGTGGACCTTGGGACAACTCTCCATGCACAAGCCTGTTAATAGAACACAATGCATGCAAAAGAAAAACACTAACAAAACTCAACCTATATCACACTGAGTTCTCCGATTGTTATGACTTACTGGGAATAATTTACTTTCAGAAAATACTAATGAAACGAAAACTGGAAATTTTTCAGAGCGCGTAAAGGGTGTGAATCTAAAACGTTATTGTAGACACTCCCTCATACAGAGTAATAGTTTTGACTGCAGATTATAACGAAAGGAGTATACAGTCTATGAATCCTAATATTTTCAAATCTTAACTGTGTGTATTTTGACACTATAACACTTAGTATGAATTGCTCGAAGAGCATACCCGAACATAGACTTGCACATTGCTACAGCCAAATATTGATTCTCTGGTTTCTCCACTGAACCATCACTGCATACCAAGTTCCAGCCTGTTGCGAGATCACCTTCTATCGCATCGTCAGGTCTTTTGCCACACACTCCGGAGCTGCATTTCAACAACTGTACGTTATCACCTAAAGAAAATGATCGGGAAGGAAGTGATGTAATTTAGATCAGTTAAGAATAACCAGACCATATGAAATCGTTGGAACTGAGCAAATATCAAAGATGTGTATGACGTAAGTTTGGGAGGCCCCCTATGAATCATTTTGACTCATTAGACTAATTTCTGGAAAACGCTGGAGACATGCACACCACGAGAATTTGGAAACTACCAACAGATAAGATACAATAGATGCTATGAGAGTTTCTTACAATGGTGCTAATTTTTGTTCAATAGGAAACACCAACAGCCACTTGAGGCACTTGATCCAAAGCAACAAACACGCAAATAACTACACAGCTAGTTCTTGGTTGAAATTGCATGGACTTTTTTTGGTTTGTCGACTGAATGGGAGGGTCAGATTTCACGACTGCTATTAACCTGGGGGCCAAGCTGTGAGGTTATCCCTCTGCTACACTTCAATTCAGCTTACTCGTTGAACACACAGCTTGGACGAACCTTGCAAGAAAACTTCATTCGAAGTTTTCAAATATTTAGCGCAATCAGTAATCAGCAAATTGTCTATTTCAACCAATCAAACCGCTTCTTATTGCAATCAAAATTGTGCACACGTGCATTATAAGACAATATCTGATTTGATAAGAGCGAGTCATGGCGGTAGTGTGCGCCAATCAGAATTCAGGGATTTTGACAGCACTTTGACGCGTCCAGATTTGCATGCAGAAAACTCCTGTGAGGTTTATCCAACCCAAAATGAACGGAGCAGCGCTGACGATAGGCGTAAACGACGGGGTTGGCACCGAGGTTAGATTGCTTTTCTGCGTCCCGGAAAGCCACGTGACCACAGCAGTCATCTTGAACGAGGTGCAACAAGATCGCAATTGCGACTCAGTGGGAAGACCACAATAGCTTCTGAAACACAAGGAATATCATCGGAATCGTCTAACTTCAGCCAAATTGCAATTGAACGAGTGTGAAACCTAATATTGATAACTTAATAACATAATAACCTAATATTATTGACTTCAGGCTGTTTTGTGATCAAAGGAAGGGTAACGTCAAAAATGAAATTTTAGTCGATGAAAGAGGACTTCAAAAGATGACACTTGATCTTTAGTTCATGACAAAAGCTTGAGTAGTTTTGGAGATATCGATCCTCAAAGCTTAGTAGCTACCATATTGATTTTGAAGATGTCATCGGTGTACCGTTGCAAAGCATTACGACTTCCTTAGGAACCCATTATCTATATTCAGATTATACAATTTCTTAAACATATATATGACATATTATCCAGCTTTATGATAGAATGAAAGAAAAATAATCTAAAGCAATTCAATATTGAGTATTTTGGTGACAAAAGTTTGGATAAGAGTGGTACACAAGTGACGTCATGAATAATTAAAGACAAAATGGTTGCTGAAGAACTTTGGGGCTCGTTATGTCCAAAACTACACAAACTTTTGCCATGAAATAAAAACCAAATGTCATGTTTTAGCGTGGTCTATCCACTGTCAAAATTTCATTTTTGGCGTGACCCATCCTTCAATGGTCATCCATTTACTACGAATAATGTTTAAACCCTCACCGACTTCGTGCGAATACGGTCAAATTCTGTTGATAAGCGGCACTGCTTCACCTCGAAAATGGTAGCTGCAGCTGTGGGAAGAATCAGATACTAATCAGCGTACCTGGAACCTGACATGAAAATATGAATGATGCAAAAGCCACAAAATGGACGATATCAAGTAGAAAACAAAGGAGAGCGTTGATGAAAATACCTGTTTTAGCACACGACATTTTCATTGGTTCATACATGCAGTCTTTAACATCAATGATTCGACAACTTGCAGAGTCGCAGTTCTCAAATCGCTTTAATGTTGAATGACCTACAAATGAATAAGGAAAGCCCAATTCTAGCAAGACTATCAGTTTATCTGCAAACCTCTGTTAAAGCTGCAGTGTGAGAATGAATTTGATAATATAGGATAGTCAGGAAGGAACCGTAACCGTAATGTGGATGGCTGAAGCTGACAAAGGAGCAGATTTTGACCTATAGAGGCAGACATACTGGCTCATGGCCAGTGTACTCTTTCAGTGCCCACTTAAGGTCGGTTTCTAATGAAGTCGTTTGGACTACTGAGCTTGTTCCAAAATCTCTAACATAACGTTACTTAAGATAATTTCTGCGCATGCTCAGATAGTACAGTCGCTTGGTCGCTGACTCGCTGAGTCGCTCCATTGGAAACCGGCCTTTAGAATCCAAATGCATAACACTGTAATGAAAGTGAAGTGCAGTGCAAAAGATCATGTGCAGGGGCGGATCCAGTCAAAAATCTGACTGATGCAAAAAACGTTTTCTTTAGTCAAGCTACAGAAGCTGCTCAGTCTTCAAAGCTATTTCATAATCCGGACGCGTTGAAAACACACATGCCTATTTCCCTCAAGTTATCCTTTCATTGTGGTGTCCGCTTAGTTAAAATAATGCGTTTAACTCTGCGCCGCTATTTGATCGCTGTGCATGGCCGATGTCCCCTTTGCTCTCTCGCGTCTTTGCT
>JAOBRC010617229.1:0-10853 GCA_027575255.1 Scolionema suvaense
AAAGCTCAGCTTGAATAAGGTTGAAGCCAGGTTTATTAGGACATCATTTCTATTTAATCTCTTACGAAATGAAACTTTGAGTGGGTAATGCCCTTAAAGGTAAAAAATGAAATTTGAAGAGGTGGTACAACATAGTAAAACACGATATTTGGGTTATATTCCATGGCGAAAGCTTACGCAGTTTCGGAGATATCCTGTCGCAAAGCCCAGCAGCTACCACCTCGGTTTTTAATGATGTCATATGGGTGCATAGCTCATTATTGTCCATTCCTTGGTAACCCACAGTTACTTGGCTTATTTTTTCAAATGGATCTTTCACATAACGCCAGGTTCGTAAGAAAATCAGAGAGTAAGTCACACATAAAAATACAACTTGGAGTACTATGGTCATGAAGTATGGATAATTTGAGTTGTACCCACATGACGTCATGCATAATTAGTGGCAAGATCCTAGCAATTCAACTTTAGAACTCGATATCTCCCGAACCATAGCAGCTTTTGTCATGAAATAAGAACTGCATGTCATATTTAAGTGAGCTCTATCATCCACTAAATTTTCACTTTTGATCCCAGTTACCCTTGGAGACCAGATGACCAGATAATATTCATATGAATGACCATGTGGGCAAAGAACATGATTACATGGTTCGCACAAGTTGGAAGACAATGCAAGAGAAGACCGCAAAATAATACTCTACTGCACTAACATGATGATGACTTGACATTGAAAAAACCTTTGTTATTGAAAATGGTGTTATAGTATTTGTGTACTACTGATCAATGGTCATGGCCAAAAGACCTTCGAGCAAATCGTCACCATGCAATACATCATGGTATGGCCAGGGGGCACATAAAAATTGATGTACTGTGACAAAGGCAAATGGTCTCAATCATGTCCACTCTTTGGGGATGCTAGCTACCATGCTAATGAGGTTTGCCCCCCTGGCCATTGCCCCCTGGCCATTGTCCCCTTGGCCATACCACAATGCATCATATGATGATGATTCGCAAAACGTCTATACTACATTCATTAACACAACAGAAGTTTTCTATTGACAACATAATGGCAGAGAACAAGAACTTTTTTTCTCAAAATGTTGAAAGCAAAGGGCTGGGCTATGAGTTGCACATGTTCATCGGACAAAGCCAACGCAAGCTCACATGGACTGCCTCTGTAGTAAGACTTCGCAGTAGTTGGTTGCCCTCACAAAAAAATCTATGAAGGTGAATGTTGATGAACTAAACTCATCAGAAAACAGAAAATGCCACCCAAGTCCCAGAACAAGCTAATAAGAGTTCAGACTGAGACCAACACAACATTGGATTATTATATTGCAACACAGCTCTCTCACTTGTGAAAATGCTATCCCAAATGCAAACGAAAGCTTATTTACCTGTAAACAGTACCCAGTTGTAGATGACTGAAGGAATCTAACTTCATCATGTATCCCTGGAGAAAAAAGCAATTTGCTAATAATATCAGCAACAAAAATATACAATAATCAGCGAAATAATGCATCATTCTACTCACATTTCCCGCAACACCCACAATTAGGCAAAGAGGCACTTCATATGAGAGATTAAGAATTAGCACAGATACAATCCTCCTTCGTCTGTTAATTCCCCCTTTTGGCATTGCCTCACACACACAAAAGAAGAGTTTTTCCAGATATGCTACTGGAAGCCAAATGCAGGAAACTATCCTTCACACCAATGTCAATACAAAACTATCACAAAAAACGATGAGCAGGCTTTATAAATAAGACAAAAAAGAAATCCAAAAACTACTTGGACAAAAAAGATAAAAAACAAACCCTTCATCAATAAAATTATTATAATCCGCACATAAACAAGTCAACAATGTTACATCAACAGTACTGCTTCCTTTAAAAAAATATCATGAAAATAGAAAAAGGGGCCTAATGGCACACCTACACAAGACATGATGTTTCTCACATAATCTTCCGCTGCCAAACGTCACCTCAGGACATTTAGCAAAAACTGATGAGAGATTTCGAAAAGTTATTAAAAATATAAAAGCGATAGATTTTGGTCATACCCCAAGAAAACTGAACCTAGCAATACACCATCAATGGTATTATTCATCTACCTCATCAGTGCATACATGAAAAAGGAAAAGAAGTTACATTCTGCAGAGTATATTTTTCTAGTATTATTTCCATTTAGCTACCAATTGGCCACTGGAAGAAGTCAAAGGATTATTTTAACCAATATTGATTCATCTCACTAAAATTTATCTACATCCTCCACAGATTTCAGATGACACTTGCAAATCTGCGCATCCAGTCCAAACATGGAAATAAATGCAACCAAAAGGAGTCAACTATTTGCTGACACGTATATGATATAAAGACATCACCAGCTATGCAAAGCCTAGCAAGTGCCTGAACACTGGTTTGAAAAGAAAACTAGTTTGCACAGATTTACAGGTGTAGTGCAGCATCATAACTAAACAGATCCATCCTTATGTACGTAAGACTCTGATGCACATGCAATTAACTACACACAGCCCATTAATTCATACAATATACAGTGTACAAACAACGGTTGACAAATAAATTTAAATCTTGCCTTTTGAGTGTCAAAATGTAGTCCTCGAATGGGAAAACCGGGATCAAATCGTAAGCACCGAATACCTTCTGGATACTAAAAGTAAGAACATATTTCTACTCAAGGTTGAATCATTTCACCATGAATCAAAACAATATGAGGCGCCCACAATCAACTTACAGCTGATCATTGACACAAATTAACATTGGTAACTTATCGAGCAAAACTTTGCCAGGAGTAAGGCAAAATTTTCTTCGGGCGAAATATTTGACACCAGGGCAAAATTTCATCACTTTTTAAGAAAGCTGGGCGAAACCATTAGCAGGGTGAAAACAGTTGTCAAGCAAAATTTTCGTCATCAAGCTAAAAATCCGTTACTTTTGAATGACAGTGTTTCGCCCAATAAGGTATTTCCATGAAACATTTCAGAGGAAAATTCTTTATTTCATAGCTAACTATCCATACCTTCCTTGAATCCCTACCAGGAGACATGTCGCTTCTATCTCATCTCCTATCTTGAGCACTTGGTTGAAAAACAGTTTCCTAGTATTGAATGGACACGAGGAACTTATTACATATTTGTGATCACTCCTCTTGATGCCTGGGATTGGGGTAAAATATCAGGGTATGAAAACCTGTCTCTACATACCTCTGATAAAATTTGCAACAATATTAGGGGAGCATTATATACATGAGACTAAATATAAGAGTCCAGGCTACAAATACTCACACCATATTTATCAATGAGGTTATCCAGAGACAATTTATAGATGAGGTTGTGTAGTTCATCTGAATAGTTTGCTAGTGTGTAGTCATAGTCAAATCCATATACGTCAATATGGCGGAAACTGATTTCGTTGTTCACGAACACTGCATGAACATCAACGGGTTGTAAATGATGCTCTTTTTCTAAAATGCAAAAGAATGCAAAAGAAATCTGTGAGCCATCAAAGTCATATATCAAAAATCTTATATGAGTGTTTTCAAAAACACGGCTCTAAAATCATTTTCTAGCAGTAAAGTCTAACTCAAAACGGAATGAGACTCCTTTGCACAGAATGGGAAATGTGAATTTTTCATTGAGCCGGAAAACACTTCCTAAAAAAGGAGAGGGAGTTGACAAAAAGGGGGTAACCATTTAGTAAGGGAGGAAGAGACCCCTCCACACTTTATATTAAACAATATATCAGGACCTCAAGACTGATCTCAGAATCTCCATGATTCCTTTTGTTTAGGTAGAATAGATGATCACATTTGTCTGACATTACTGGATGGGAAGAAGAGACATTGTGTTAGAGGTGGTTCCACAAAGAATTGTGTATTAGAGCTATATTGATTGACAGTAAGCATACCCACCTTAGAGGCTCTATATAATACACTCGGGGTTATTTCAATATTACCTTAATCAAAGCTGGCAAAAAAACAACAATGATCATCCTCTATGAATGCCTGCAAGGAAATAAAAAAGAAGTATACCATAGTAAAGTGTAATCAAGGACACTGCTTTTAACAAAACGGTATTATCAGCAAAACATGTTATCCAAACTCTAGCCTCCAGTAACATGTGAGACATAATGACATCACAAGTTACTATTGTTTCAAAGGTTCTAGAAATTAACTCGGAGAGCCAATCTGAAAGGTGACAGTCTCGAGACATCAGCGAAGTAGCAGTAAGAAGAATCTTACCAACAGTAGACTAACTTATGTTCACGTAGTAGAAGATAGATTGAAAAAAATATGTGCCACTGCTTGTCTAAAATTTAAATACAGTTGACACATAGCCTTCAAAGCCCTGTTGCATTTTCCTTTCACCCAGTACCAAATCCATAACGCTAATTTCTGATTGAGGCCAGCATAACTAGACCTCCAAAATACAGCCTGACCTAGAGCAACTGCCAACAGCATACGCACTGTAGACTTAGGGCCTTTTTGAAATTTCATTATTTTTCCTTGGAGGCACCAGAGAGAGGTATTCTCTTACAATAGTCCATGGCGTGTTGCACTATAGTGAAAGGATCAACATTACTACTGCATGGGTAAAGTCTACGTCTTTTGGGTCATTTAAAATTTACGAGGAAATAAGCACAATCTGAAGCCAAAGACAATCATAATACACCAACATACCATAGACAAACTTCTTCTGCTGACGATAGATGTCCTCAATCTCATCCGTAGATACACTGTCAATAGTTTTACGGCTCAAGCTATACATCAACTTCGAATTTTTGCCAGAATTAGCTTGCACATGCATGCAGCATGCACCAAAAATAGGTTGTAAAAAAAGTTGCTTTCGCAGAGATGGCAATACATCACGAGCGGTGCTGAGGAAGCCAGACCTCGTAGCAGATCTGAAGCAAAACTGCCACATTGTAGGAATGGAGAGGACTGAACCTCCTTTGAAAACTGATGCTATCTTTGTATATCCATATTTAGATTATACATCGGCTGCTAAGCATTAATGAGCTTTTGCAGATACTGTAGCTTCAAGATGTTACACTTTGAAATACAACATGATTGACAATGAGCATGAGGCACACCACTGACAAACAAAGTAAATTATTTCTAGCCACGGAACTAAATATCCCATGATGAATAGCACACAACTTAGACACTTCACTAATAAGGTATTGTGTTTTAAATACAGCATACATTTTATAAACCTTCCAATAGATCTGAACTTTGAGATGATTGTTATTGAGAGTGTTTGAAGATTTCACAATAACAAAAACTACTTTTGCATTGCCCATAAAACCCAATAACATACAAAGCATGTTTTCAGGTCAAAATGCATTTTGCATAACTCGTTTCTTTCTGAAAAGGACTAGGAGGGTGTAAAAAGGCCCAAACAGTATTCTGTTCAGGCTACATTGACATTAAAAGGGTTTGTCTCCGGAAGATGAATGGAGCTAGAACAGTCTGCTACACCAACTAACAACTGAGAGTTTCAGTTTTTTTGTCTATTGTCTCTTTTGTTAATGTTCAGTGTTTCATACTGCTATTCCACTACACTTAGGTGCCTTACTTAAAGAGTAAGTGACAAATTAATTGCAAACAATTTCATCCAATTTCAGCCCAAAAGATCTGACAGCAAACCATTTCAAAACATCAAAGAACAATAGAAAACTTCGCACAGTTTTATCCAAATGACAGTTTGCTTGTTGCAGAGACTTAATTCACTTAATGCAGATTTCTATAGTTCCTATTCCTTGCGTGCATAGATGCACATACTGCAGAAAGTAGTTGCAAAAACAGGCCATCAACAAAGATTGCCTCAAATGAAATTCCCAAGAAATCCAATGACACTATGCAGCTGGCATGGACGGAGAACTGAAATGGGGAAGGCATATTGCATGAAAAAATGCCACTTTACGCAGACTGGGAACTCCGTCAAAAAAGTGTTTTGACTTTAGAGGAGGCTAATGATTAAACTATGAGCTGTCAATAAAGAACAAATCTTAACCTTGGGTTGCAAAACTTTTCGCAATATCTGGCTGTATCGTGAAAGTCTAGCTCCCATGCATTAATGTCTATTAATCCCTCACATACTTAATCATATTTACGGAAAAGGAGCCAACACAAGTATAAGAACAGTTGAAATAGGAGTCGTGATGAGCCTGCTACCACCTGCTTTTGAAAACACTGCTTAATGTAGAGGCGCATCACAAAGTACTATACAAACAACAGCACTTTTAGTATACTTATCAAAAACTCTGCAACGTCCTAAAGCAACATAAAGGTTGGGAGAGTGACCTTCAGAGGTGAAAAAAAACAGAAAGCATATCAATTCATTGGTACAACAACGAGAACAAACTACATACACAGACAAAGAGGCACTGATCATAACCTAGCAACTAAAAGTAACCCTAATTTACAGGGGATTTCCCATGAGTAAAAATAGATGTCAAAGAAAGTCCAGCCATCCTTCATGACCATAATGGCTATCAGCACAGAAGTTAAAACAATCAGAGCACTGTCCTAGAGAATCATCCAAACTGTCAAAACAGCGCCGGTATGACATCAATAGAGTAGAATCATAACATATCTGACATTATGCAACATTGATGATGTAAATTTCAATTGCCAATACAGCCAGACATGCAGAAAATCAAACAACTAGTCAGCCATTTAAATAATTCATTTCATTCTCCACTCTGACAGGCAATTCCTCTTGAACTTTTTGAAACCTGAAACTCATAGCTGATATACTGCATAATACATAAATGCATACCCATGCACATAAGAAAATACAACACATCAAAGAAGCATTATGCGAATCAATACAATACAAAAACCGGGGGAGCTATTTTATCCCTACTACAAACATTGGTTGGACATTGACAAAATGAGACAGGGGTGTATAACATAGTATGGATGTCCAGGTGTCCGGGGAACCCTAAAATTTCAAATTTAGTTTCAAGCAAATGGAGTTCTCAGAGCGGGTGCCCGATAAGGCACTGCCATAGTGTAATTGATAAATAAGCTCGCATACAAAACCTAATACCATTTATTCACACAAGGTATTGACATCACAGACAGGAATGATACCCACACATGCTACACAGAATTTTCAATGAAGATTCAGAAGTTTCTGTTCTGCAGACGGGCACCCACAATTTTGGTCAGGTGCACAAAATCTGGTAACTAGGTTGCCGGAAGACCAGTGAAACAAGGGGGGTACATCTTGAGCAGCTTTACATCCACAGGTGTTGAACCTGCAGTAAACTTTCTACAACTTTAGTGTAAAAACGTATTAGCTACTGAGTAACATACAAGACAACCTTTTTTACACAAACAGATTTTCTGAGAAAAAAACAATGCACCTGCCTTCGTAAGGAAAGCAATTCATAAATCAACCCATTAATACTGACATCTTTATAGTTTTCGCTATTTACTTCATTTATAATGCTTTTCCTTCAAAACTTCGCTAAAAGGTCCAAGAAGAAGCATTCAATGGCCAGTTGAAAATTTAATGTTAATTGCTAGTGCAATCACAGCTTTGGCGAACACGATGGGGGATTTTGCCACGAACCTTGAAATGTGTCCTAAATTTGAACCGACCAATATTAATAAAGGGTAACACCTTCTTTGACAAATAAATGTGACATTTAGAACGAAGAAAATAGGTTTGATTCATTTTCACAATACAACAACTAAACGGAGGTGACGTAATCTGTGATTTTGTAGGGCTTCATCAGAAGTGAAAAGTTAGATAATATTTGCTTGGATTTTGCTGCTAAAATGTGGTTTCTAGTGCCAGCCTATGACATTCGGCCATGTTTTTGGATTAGTTTTACGCGTCCCTAGTGAACAATTAAAATGCAGTAAGGGATCCTCCAAAAAGTGCATAACACAAAAAATAGACAGCTAGTTGCCACCATGTGCTATTTTAAGCTTGAACCTATAAATCAGTAAGTCTGTAAAAAGTATTTCAAAGACCCACATCCCAGATTTTTTCAAATAATCCCTACTTCAGACAAATTTTAGAAGGTCCCATGAAAAAAAGACCACATACATAACCCTGTGTGTCCAACCTCTGTGGTAGCCTAATTAACTTAACCCTATCCCACCACATTTTTTACCGCTGCTGCTAAACCGCTGAAACAAATGCTATGAAACTTGGCAAGTTTTCATAGAATTTGCCTAGAAATATTTTGATCCAAAAATATTTCCCTAATATACCACCTGTCACCTATAACAGGTGTTTTGTTTCGGGCGATTGGAGGCAAATTTGATGTGTGACGTCATCAAAAAGGCATTGCCCCAATAAGCTATGTTTAACTGGTGTAAACAGTTAGGCAAATCCTTTTTGTAGCCTTTCCGATACTTTGGATGAAGTTGGGATCAATTTCTGCGGTTGGTGATGCTCTGATGATGTAACCCTGAGAACAATAGATTCCGATGGGTGACCTTAACAAATGATGACGTCATCATTGCCACCTGCAATTTTTGGGACCAAACTTTATGTCATTGTGTTCCTCACATATGGGCCTACTTACATGCCAAGTTTCATGCTTATAGCTTATTGGAAACAAAAGTTATCGAGGGAGGGCGAAATCCGCCCCCTCCCAGTTCTGAGGAGCTCAAAAAACCCGGTAGGGATAGGGCTAACGATGTAAGTTGACTTGTCATCACTATGGGTGAGCAGTGTAAAATTTGGAAGTTTTTGAAACCCTAATAAGTGCAGTATCCCTAAATGCCAAACATGTCTACCTGGAAATCTTCGTTGTAGCAAAGCTATACGCAATCCAACTCCAAACAGGCAAAAATGACTTCATAAAGATCTTAATCCCTACACTGGACATTGTTCCATTTCCAAGAATTAATGGAATTTTCCATTTTCAAGAATTAATTTATGGAAAGGAGTTCCTAAACAGAAAAAAGAGCGATATCTTGCCCTTCTTATAAAATCAGACGAAAGTTCTCAGCAGTGCAGAACCTGGTTTGAAGTAAAAAAGACCTTGGCTAAGGTGTTAGTCTGACATTAAAACAGCTATACTGCAATCTGCAATCTGCAATGGTGTCATTCCATTCCAAGAGAATTTATGAATTATACAAGGGCGCGAAGCGCCTGCATTGTAATTCAGATTTTTTAATAAAAATCCGGCACCCGAATTTACGTTGGGTCCCAACTCTCTGCTAGTAATACTCGGTCCCACGCTACATTGCCCTCTTTCAACTCTCTCTCGCTCGCAAGAAGATGTCTAGACAAGAGGAAGCAACTTCAGCAACTCGAATCGGGGATTATCCTGAAAAATCCGAGCCGAAGCATCACGAGAACCATCACTCGAATAGCGACAGCAATGATGAAGATGAGAGCGACAATATCTCGCCTCGTAAACAAATAGAGAGCGCCAGCAACAGCCAAGAGGATACTGGCAATAAAATGCCTCCCTCTCGGCAAAGCAGGCCCTCTCAGAAAATGCAAAGAGAGCTGGCCGGGACTTGACCAGAGCCAAAAAACGGCCTCGTCGTCCCACCAGCTCACGATCAACAAGTCGATCAACGTCCTCGAGCTCACGTTCATCGAGCGAGGACTCTAGTAGTGACACCAGCAGCCAAGAACGTCGAAAACATAAACAGAAGAAACGACGCAAGAGGAGCTCAAGAAACGAACACAAAAATGGTTCGTTTTCAGCAATCACAAGCACAAAATTCAACAAGAGTCAATAAAATATAAGCTTATTACCACAGTTCACTCACACTTCTTTCTGTTATTTAGAAATGCAACTTTTGCAAATTATAAATAGTAATACTCCATGGAAGCAATGCTCTATCTTATAAATAAGAAACACTTACAAAAATGAAATGCTCTATGAAAATAAATAACCAAACACCATTAGAAGATGGAAGTGCAGACGTGAGCACCAATAAATACCATAACTGCATGGAATAAATATTTTTTTTGTTTATACTGTCTATTGATATAACTCACAGCAGTGAACCCCATTTTACTTAAAAATCCAATATCTCACAATCACCATAACATAGAAAAAAGCGAACTTGAAAAATGAACTGAATATTTTACAAACGTGAGCTAAAAATTTATGATCACTCATTTGCAACAAAGTGCATCTACTTTGGACACATCATACCAATATAGAATAACAAGGCATACCCACATATACAAGGAATTATGACAAATTAATAAATCTTAAAATGAAAAAGAACTTGGTTCATTGTTGAGAGGATTTAAAGAGAAATCCTGATTTCCATCTACTACATGTTCAAAACCATTCGTTAGGATTTTATCTTATTCTCAATACTAGGCATGGCTTAAAGGAACAGTAACTCAAATATTTTTAAAGCTGATTGATTGCATTAGCTCTGTCTTCCTTCGAATGAATTTCATAGTCAAATTGCCAAATTTATAGCGAAGTATACTTTTTCTGGCGCTTGAAAACACTCCGTCTCCCAAATCGCCACATCTCATTTAATACGCATGGACATGTTTGGAAGACAAGGGAATTAGCGGCTGCATTAATCCTTCTCCAGAGAATGGAGCAGGTATGCAAGACTCTAGCACAGAGAATGAATTCTTGTACTCAACAATTGAAAACTTTGCTTTCCAACAACAGCATTTCTATTGAATCTGCGACTGTGAATCTTGGGGTGAGAGCTCGCAGTGCATAGCACTATGCAACAATGCTTGATATTCTGAGAATCTGTTCCTTTCAGCTAAACGCCAGGCAGCAGGCATCCAACAGAGTGTACCTTAAGGGAAGAAATTTTCGCGGGAAGAAAATTTCGCGGATTTCGCGGTTTTTGGGCAAATCCGCGAAATT
>JAOBRC010617340.1:0-10853 GCA_027575255.1 Scolionema suvaense
TATATAATCATCATCGAACCAAGCAGCATGCACAGCCATATAATACAACCATAGAACCATACCTTGAACCTACATTCTCGGACAAAATATATTGGCACTTGGGTCAAAATCAAGCAAAGTCTAAGTATGAGTCAGAACGGCAGGGTAGTCAGTTTGATAAATACAAATTTGACAAGTTTGGCAATACAAATGTATGCTGGTAATGTCGCAAAATATTTTGTCCGTGATTGTAGTCATTTACAGCTGCTCTCTATGAAAACGGAGAGCAAGAACACAACAGACGCTTTTTTGTCGGGACATGGAATTATTCTGATATGGTTAGACCACGTCATGGCGAGTGGAGTGGTGCAAAGAGGTTCAACTAAACCCTCTAGGTGTGTGGATGCATTCAACAATAAAAGCTTCATGTAGCATGAAAATTTAGTTAACACTTCACCAAGAACGTCGCGGTGCTGTTACAAACAAAACGAATCAATACGTAGTAAGCAATAAAGTAGAGCAGATACAAAAAAACACAACAACACCACCAACAAAAGCAAGCTAAAAGCAGCATGCATCTGACAATTGTTAGCGCTATATAAATAATAACATAAGAAATGAGTACACGATTTTTTTATAAGCAACTTAGAATTTTGGTCAGATCTCAAGTTGCTTAATCTTTTTTTTCTGTGTTCACGTCAGAAAAAGAAAAGAGGAGCTAAAAATTTTAAATGTAAGGAATACATACGTATTTTTAAAAGTATAGTGAAAAGCGACTTGTCACGATACAAGGTTCATCAAATACATATACGCTAACAAAAGGAAAGTGCTTCGCTGTTGGTCTTTCATTTTTAAATGCTTTGAATTTCTTAACCACAAAGAGTTTTATACAATACAGTTATCAAAAAAGTTTCTTATGTGCCATGGCTGTCCAGAACTGAAGTCGCTTAATGATTTTTTGATTTCAGTTCAGTTGCTTATAAAGAAGTTGCTTATATAAAAAATCGTGTAGTGAAAAAAAACTGAATAAAGATTTGAAAACAATAAACCTAAGACAACAAAACCAAAATTCAGAACAAGATGTGCAAGTGAAAAATCAGGAAATGCCGTCCCACAACTATTACATAAAATACCGTAATGCTTCGATTAATCGCACCCCTTCTTTTAAACGCCCCCTTCGAATAAACGTCCCCCGTTTTCAGGAGATTTCTCAATAAACGCCCCCCTCTAGAGGGGTGTTTATTAGCTACACACTAACTAACACATGTAAAACTGCTACCACAACTAAATTTACTTCAGTTTTGGGGCTTTTATTTCTTTTAAGTATATGGAAACAGGAAAAAGATGATGTTTACGATGATATTGACATGTGATCTAATGTATATTTCATTGATATATAAAGTTTATACGTAAGAAGAAAAGAAGAATTTCATAAAAATGTAATAGACGCCCCTCTTTTAAACGCCCCATCGAATTGACACCCCCCCTAAAAAGTCCAAAAATTTAATAAACGCCCGGGGCGTTTAATCGAAGCATTACGGTAATGCACTAGTACAGTGAAAAAACTTGTTCAGATTGCTTACATAGGTGATGCATAGATTTGATGTAAACAGCCTCAGCTTGTAAACTCTATGTGAGATCACTGGACTGATTGCTTCCAATTAGAAAAATCATTCATTCGTTCTTTCCGTGAGTACGTACATCAGAAGTTACACAAGGTACCCAGGCTTCTCCGGGAGTATTCTTATGCCTGCGCTATTTATCGTGCACGTAACTAGCGCCAGGGTTGCAGTGCCCGCACGAACAAATTTTCCTTGCAGCAAGGGGGAGACTTTATGTCCTGAAACCCCAAATTAGGCATGAATCTAGCGGTCTTCTCTGTTGTATAGCTCCTCCATTCATAGCTATAACACTGGCCCCATTATGAAATTTTCAAATAAGGGGTGATGATTCACGGTTTCGTTTGAAAGATTTTCAAATGCGCTTCACCGGGGTATCAAAGGTAACTGCAATACTGCATCGACCACTTCACTAGTACACTGTACTACGCACAAAGACCCTGCATGAAAATTAAAGAACCGAACATAAACGAAGAGTAAAATATCAGTGAATTAAGCGAGGTACTTTAAGGGAAGAAGTTTTTGTGGGAATCAACTTTCGCCGTTATTTTCGCGGTGGAGGCAAAAGAAGGATTTCGCGCGAATAGATTTTCAGGGCTAAACACTTTCTAGAAGTTTTTGGGAGCTATTTCCACATACATCTTGCAAAAATTATACTTTAGTTTGCTGCACATATCGTCGAAAGTGACAGCTGGCCATAGTTCAAGGGTAACTGATAAAAACGCATTTTTTAACCTTTCAGAATTTTATGAAATTTTCGAGGAACTTACTTCAGCAGTTTGATGGTAGATAAATTTCACGGGAATCATTTGAACATTTAAACACGATAAACATTTTCGGAGGTAAAAAAGGAAATTCAATTTTGCGGATTTGCCCATAAACTGTGAAATCTGGGAAATTTTCTTCCTACTAAAATTTATTTACGGTATATTGCTGTCGCTATTAGAAAGAAAGATACGACCATCGAGATGGGAAACAAAGACGGCTTCCAGACTAAGAAGAATCTACATAAAAGAAAAAAAGAGTTACATACACTTTCTCTATATGAACACACATTCAAGTACATAATCTATGCTGTTGGCGTATGTATAAATTGAAGGAAAAGTCTAAATACATCTTTATTGAAATCCAAACCACTTGCATGATCTACTGCTTCCAGTATATTACTATGTTCGTTTGTTACAGAAAATAAATCCATCACTGGTCCAGACCACATTCGATTCCAAACACCTTTATCGTCCATAAGTAACAAAGAATTTAATTGATACACTGAAAACAAGAACTGGTGCCCATTAGTGGCAATGCACTGCGTAACAATAGGATCTTTCAGCTCAGTGCCATGAAATGCTCCGCGGTCTCTTGCTTGAGCAAATGCCTGCGCGAAACATGTCATCATCGCCAAGGACAGCAGTTGTTCGTTGGTCTGAAGACGATTATTTATCACAACAGAGGTATGACAATGCTTTATCGGATTATCACTGCTACGGTCCATGGCTGGTTGATTTCGCAGGTGGACAATGGGGTGACGGTACACATTCATGGGGTATGGGCCGTAGGGACCAGGAAGCGATTCAACTTCATCGACAGTGAGAGCTAAAAACAAGGAGGCAATTTTTTCTCAAACACCAACATTTTCCTAGCGTTTACAGCCTTCAAGCGCATGCCCGCAAACACACTCTTTAATACGGTAATAACACGCATAGGATCTTCTGCATCTTTCGATATTCATACCACACAGAATAGTGGGTAAACAGGTGCATAGTAATTCCCAAAATATCGGCAAGATTATATTCCATACATTTTTCATTGAAAAAGAATTTGTGTTCACATTTTTAAGCAAGCTTCAGAAAATTTAAAATGGCTCTCCTTTTTTTATTTACCATTAAGCCTGTTCCTGTTTAAAAATTCCGACCAAGGCAAGACAAGCATAAACAAATTATTGACTTCATCACAGACACGTTTTTCCATCAAAGTAGTTCAACCACCCATGACGAAGTAGCTACCAATATTTTGTTGCTGTGCTACTTTCAGAATTCAAAATTTTTGAGACGTAATTTTTGGAGAATAAAACTTTTACACCACATTTCGATCCAATATTCCAACGCACAATGTTTTTAGGACTTACGACATTAAGCGTTTAAATTTAGAGACTAGGGCAAATACTTACCATCTGTTACTTTCGCTATTATAAATCCTAGAGAACCACCTATTCTAAGCATGCAAGCTTAGAAGCATATTGAGGCTTAGATTTTCGAAAAAAACAAGCATGATATAACCATACTTTCAGACTGGAAATGAGATTCACCAGTAATTACTTTCTATGAATGTTGTTTCTTATGGTTTCGGAAAACTCAATTTAACTTAGTTTTAATATAGTATATTTGGCAACTTTTGGTTTCGCATCATCTTTCACTGTCGGAGAAAATATTATCTTGTGATTCAAAACTTAAACAAATTAAAAATATGTTGTGGACAAATGGAAACCAAAATCACGAAAAATTTAAAGGAACTGCGTCTCAAAATTTTACAAAGCATTGCTGCATACATAGCCTGCTCCCAGCCCTAGCGCACTTCACTCGTTTGCTAGGTCTGCTAACATTGCGCGCTAATGTTGCGCAGCATGATAAAAATTTTAGCAAGATCTCATGAAAACAAAACAAAGGCACAGCTACTAATTATGCGATGCATCGTACCAACAGCTGGAAAGCGCGCCAAGATTCAAATTTGTTTATTGCATTCTGCGCAGTATGAAAGCAGGTGGCAAAGCCGTCTGCTGAATAGGGTATTGAATTTGCTTTGACGTAGCAAATTGCATTAGCGTACTGAAGTGAGCCGACTGTGAGAGAAGCTAACTTTCTCGAGCAGTCTGTCAGCAGGCTACTGCATACATACATGCTCTATCAGCTCTTATACCAAATTTCGCAGTTACAGATTTAGTAGAAACACTGCAATTGGAAACCGAGATTTCACTTGTTGAGTGCAAGAATTCGTCCTCGGCACTAAAGTCGTGCATACCTGTTGCGTTCTCGGCGAATGATAAGAATGCGTACGCTAATCCCCTTATCTTCCATGCATATTGTGGCTCATTTAATATGCAAGACTTAGCTTGTTGAGTGTGCGGTTTGAGGTACCAAATATTTTGAAATGAAGGAAAAAGTGTGTTTCAAAGAAAATATGACAATGAGGCTATGAAATCTCCTTGAGCTATAACAATACTAAGGCAATCGGCTAGAAAAAAATTTTGAGCTACTGTTCCTTTAAGCATGCTTCAGGCTAAGCTGAAATTACCTGATGCTTATAAAACGAGGTAAATTTAACAAATACTTTATAAACACCTCCCCCTTCCACTTTACTCCGTCCCCAATAAAAAATGCTTTAGTTACATTCAACTCTGACAAAGAAAGGCAAAACTATATAAGATATTGATATCTTTTTCTCAAATTTCAAACGTGGGTTGGGTTCGACCAGGATCCGATTTACTCGTGGAATGAAATATTCAGAAATGTAGCACAAAAATCTATCGGTAAGCAGATACAACTGAAATATTTTAGATTCGCAGTTCATAGTTCACAGCTGGTAGACGATAACTTTGAACGATTAACTCAAAAAAATAATTTTGATCAATTTTATTGGAGAAGGTCCGCTTTATAATAATACCAGCACTTTCGGTAATTTTTGGAGAAAAGCATGCAACTTTAAAAGTTCTCTCAGCAGCCCCATCAGGTGATTTTTTGGTAAACAATTTGCCATTCGGATGGTATCGCCCCATTTTCGGGAGATACCTGGCCTAAAGTTGGACCTTTCTCTACAGATGTTTCAAATTTTCTGAATTTTTTGGGGAATTTTTCACTCTTCTTATGAAAAGATGCAAGATATGGTTACAAATATAAAAAAAATAATGGTCACTATCTATTCTGGGGGCTGAAAATTGCAAATTTTACCAAAATTGGTCAAAATTATGATGTCACAGAAAGTTTTTGCTAACGTCACCAAAAATAATAGAGGCGTCAAACTTTTTACGATACTACCTGACAGAACTAAGATAAGTGCATCGTCTTGCCATAGGGTTTTGTAAGATTTTTGCTTAGTTAGAAAGATATGGCAGGTGGCGCCATATGTGCAAAGTTTCGAAATGACCCAGCCTGAAGGAAATTAATTAATAGTTAGCATCTTTATCAGGAGGTGTTTCAACCCCAAACAGTTAATACTGAGGTTTCACAGGCTGCCTATGTCAAATTAAGCCACAAAATTAATTATGCCGCACCTGCAAAAATATGATTTAATAAAAGCGCGGCTTAATTAATGATGCGGCTTATTTAAAGTTTATTCAAAACTAGACGTTTCGATAATATCTAACATATTGCTTCGTATCTTTAATATATCTGGCTCATACCATGCCATGCTCATATGAAGTTGGTCTCTGACCCAGTCATACGAGTTCTTTGAAGGTTTTAGTGTTTTATTTGTACAGTATTTTTTATGTTAGCTATTAGTGGCTACCTTAAGGGGATTGTTGTTTTTTTTGCGTGTTTAATATTTGCAAACGTTACAATTTTTTCTTGAATTCGTAAAATTAAATCCACGCAAAATTTATCCAATTGAAGTATCAACCTGACCAAAAGCAAATATACCTAATTTTTCGATTGTTAATCAATAACAATGTGTTTGGGCTCGTTGTTTCTCTCAATTCGCATGTCGATAACTTTCTTCTTTTTTGCTCGTTGACGCACATCTGCTAAATTACATCCATGGGTCAACTGCATGAAACTTGTACATGTCCCGTCTGTTACCTCAATAGAAGAGCTGCTACTAGCACACATATCCTACCTTCATAGCTTGGTAGCAGCAACAACTACAACTATTTTACGCAATTATTACAAGCGTCATACTCATCCCCATTTTTTTAAAAATGGCTGAAAAAACTGCTTCTATGCTCCTAAATGCAGAAAAACCGGCTTCCTATGATCTGTTTTCTGATGAGTGCATGAATCAATGTCAGAACGAATTGGTTTACTTCGAAGAGAAAACTATAACGTTTTACTCTGAAGAGAAAACTATAATGAACGATCCCAAAGGAGGAATTTTGCTGCTCTTAATTCTACCGGTAGTAGGCAAACAATGTTTTTGTAAGCAAAATCTGTCCCGTCCGTTACTCTGCACTGTAATGTCAAACAAGACTTTCCATCTCCCTCCCACTAAATCAATAATGTTTGCTACTATGGCTTTACACCGGGTTATATTTCAAAGAGTCTGTGTATGACTGCAGTCTGATATTGACACCTGTTTCTTCCAGAAGGTAGCTCGTAAGCAAATTTTGTCCCGTCCGTTACTACCATTTTACTTACTTTATTAACATAGTACTGTGATACGCAAAGTTTTTGAGTAGGTTAGCATTATCAGGCAACTAAGTTAAAGCCATGCCAATAACAAACTTACTATATGTTTCTTTGAAGTATCAACAATTGCAAATTTATGTAAGTTGTCCTGTCCGTTACCACTTGCCCCGTCCGTTACCTGAATTGAGAGGACTGCAAATTTTCAACTGAAACACTTCCACAACCTAACTACGTTTTCTTGAATTATTTCGCAAGTTTGCAGTGTAGAACACATATGTGGCATGAACAGAATGCTAAGCCTGCTCCTTTCGATGGTCTGTGTTGCTATGTTTCTATGTTGGGAATACAATTCGCTATCTCCTTAAGAGCATGGTAAATACCTGCTTACGATAATATTTTTGGGACACACAGTAGAATAACTCTGGAATAGTGCGATTTTCCCATGCTTAACTGATGGAAGCGCTTTGTCTCACAAACAAAAGACTTTTGGCTTATTCTAGTTTTGCTGTGCGAACGGCATCTATTCAGGTTTAGAATAACTCAGAAATCTGACTAACTTTTGTAATAGTGTCGTAGAACAAAGGCGCAAGGTGGGTGATAATGGGTGCGTTATTACCCTACATTAGGAAAACTGTAGCGCATGGTAATTAGTGTGATCACGCTAATCACCCCTGATCCAGTATGACCAGAGTCTGTGCGAACGGCTTCTGGAATAAAAAATTATTCGAAAACGAATAGAGCTATTCCAGTCTTGCAGCAATTGTGAGAAATTTTACTGCTCCAGTCGGAATAACTTTTGATGCAAGTTAGTAGTGTTTCTGTGCAAATGTTACCTAATACGTATCAAGGTAAAAAGAATTTCCATGCTGGCCAAAAAAAAGCAATGGTTACGGACGGGACATGGTAGAAGTTTCATGCAATTCACCCCAATACATTTTCTCTGCAAATCCCTAATTCGCAAAAATAAATCCACGCGAAACGTCCCAAAACGTGAACTCGCAAAAAAAAATCTACCCAAAACTTTATCCCCTTAAGGTAGGTTTGTTAGTTACTGTGGTCATTGCATCTCCTGAGGGCATAGGTAAAAATAGTGATAAAATATCTTTCTTTTAAAACTGCTCAATGCAGCAATGGGAGACAGCGTTTCAAACATCAAATCCCCACTTATCTTCGAGCGGATTATGATCAGCTACTATGCACACTAACTAAAGCAAATTAGCTTGAATCACAGTCAGCCGATGTGAACAGGTAAATCATCTGATTCGTAAATAGGAGGTGCATAAATTTAGGTGACTAAATTTTTCCCCGTCCAAAATTTTCCCAGATTAAAACAAATCCTGACTTTTCTTCCCAGATAAGGTATATGTAACCAGAGCTTATTTTAGCCCCATGTGTTGCTATCGACTATCGAACGCAACAGGCTGCCCCTCAAGATTCAAACTATAAGATCCTTTGAAAAACATGAGAAAAATTGCACTTTGTTTGGAAATTGAATGCATGCCCTGCCTTCTAGAATATGCCCTGATAACTGCCATTAAAAATTTCATTCTTGGCCATCTCTTGTTCTTTTACGCCCCATGATAATTTTCTGCAAGAACTCGTGGCAGGAATCTAAAATGGCTGTTTGAGCCGCGGACGATCAATAGTCATGGAAGATTTCACTTGTCAGTTCTATACTTGAGGTTTAAATTGAGTGTGAATATTGTGCACCAATCCTCAAGCAGGGTTTTATCCAGCCAGTAAATGACGTCCGCATACGGACATCAAAACTCAATCTAATTGAGTTCTACAGGTAATCTGAAGCTATTTTACACAAATATATTGAACTTTTTCACAATTTTACATAAAGTAACACTACCTTCAAGAGTGCACGCTTGCTATGCAGTGATAATTTCATGCTTTGAAAGAACAGGAAGCTCAATTTTCATTTCTCATGACGCAAAACTGTTCTCTCAATGAAGCAAAACCTCATTTAAAACAAGAAACGGCTCTCAATATAAATCGCCGCATAAAACCCTGTCAAGGGTTGATAAATCATGTTTCTTCACCATTCTATAAAATTTCTAAAACTAATACAGACCTTGACAGTGGGTGGCATTTAATGCTGCGGCTGACTCGGGCATGTAACCAGAAACAAGCACTTTTTGCCAGCAGTCCATGGCTACTCCCAAAATACAGAGCTACTGAGTATATGAATACCAAGTGTATGCAGTGTACGCTCACACACATATGATTTTTATGACCCTTTCCTACGCAGTCGGTATTATGGTAAAACTGAGGAAATTGAAGGGACCAGCTGGTTGTCACTCATTTTATTGCTAGGTTGCTTGTCTCGTGCGTCACAGGCAGCTGGCAGCCAAAATTTCAATGGACTATTGTGAATTAAATCGTAGGCAGGCACAATCAGCAGAAAGAATTGATATTGTAGAGCACGTAGAATGGGAAGCAAATTTCAAACCAAAGAGGAATGTTTAGGTGCAGTTGGTTACCACAACTATCTCCTTCTAGCTTTCATCAAGATCAATTGATCTACAGTATTTTAAGAATGTGCATACCATAATGCGTGTCTGGAACAGGCTCTCACTTGCGCAGTCACTTTGCGTTGTTTGCTCAGTACAGGAGTAGGCTTCATGCCTCTATGTGCATCTCTTTCTCAGGTCAGCATGTTCAGAAGTCAATAAGAGATGTTACAGCACAGCTGGTGACATGAGCCGCAGAGCGTATTTTTAAGTAGGGGGCCAGATCATTCGTCTGAGGACCCAGCAATGCTTTGGGCAACATTCCTTAGCAGCCATTTTAGTATAATTTTTTTCTTTGCAAAAAAGTGAGGGGTCATGCCCAAGGGTCCCTGTGGTCCATGGGTTATGAGTATAGTAATCATGTTAGAGTTGATATTGAAACACATTATCATACTGCCTAAGCAGCTCGGTGCTCAACTATTTATAAGAACAAAGTATGGTAGAACAAATTCTGGACCAGCTAACATTGAAACAATGGTTTCTCCTGAATCACGTGCATTGCAGATTTTTAGCATCCTCTTTCTAAGAGCTTCCACAAGAGATCATGGTACATACAACAATGAAACTAGCTTTATCAGCATCCAATTGTGTTCTGAATGAGCCATAGTCGTCACCCCCCAGTAAGTGCTCTATCAGCTCTGGTGCACATATTCTATCACGTGTTTTAAGGCATGCTTTTTATAGGGAGATATACCTTTATGGATCAGGTTTAATGTTCTTAACACAGCCTCAAAATGTCTAAAATGTTCTTAGATCACATTTACCTATAATCTCTGATGTAACTACAATACTGCGTCTTTGATAATCAAAAGATAGAAGAGAAATGTGAGTGCAGAGTAGCCACTCTGCTAAACTCAACGGAAAAGTCTCAGTTAATTTGTTCTAGGAGCGTGCACTCCTACCAGATGATCAAAGAACCATCTTCGCCCTTTTGCAGGAATGAAATCAGGTCACAACACCTGCCCATAATCACAGTGCCAATGTAACAAGCAGAGCCAGAGCTAATCATTCTAAAACACTGCCGAACTTCATCAGTTCAGTGCCTGTATCAGGATTTCGGCACTTAAAATGATGAGCAAAACACACGACAATAGTCATGAGTGACACTGCTTGAGGCAAAAAGTTAATCAGGGAGAAGCATATTAGCCAATTTCTTAGACAACAGCAGCTTAGCCACCAGCATGCATGACATTCACACAAAGACGAACAAGGGAACACATAGGCAAAAAAAGAATGAATTCATATAAAAAAGTCCATTAAAAAATTATACATTCTGATGACACCATTAGCAATACAATAACACAAACAAAATATATAACAAAAGGGATGTCTGAAAATGAGAGATCATTACACGGTCATCTGGGCATCAGACCTTGTGACTTACTTGTAGCAAAACATGA
>JAOBRC010617451.1:0-10853 GCA_027575255.1 Scolionema suvaense
AGCATGATGGAAGCAAGTTTGCCCAGGATGAGGATAAGGTGGGATGATTTATTTTAAGCCATTGACTCTTAGATATTTTAGGTATTTTTTCTGTGTCTGGTAAAGTATAGAGTTGCAGATACTTTGAATTTTTGCGCTCAAGTTTCACAATTTGACGTTTTTCTCTGGAAGTACGATAGACTTTAATCAACTCACCATAACTGAAGTAGAACTAAACTGCCGTTAATTACCTGTAATTGGCAACGTCTCAAAAGAAAACGACGTTTTGTACAAAAGCTCTGTGGAAATGCTCTGCATTTGGTTTGGTTTTTCAGCACTTATTTAGTGGTGAGCACTTATTCAAGGGAGCGCTTATTCAGTATTTTCACTCCTGGGGTGGGCAGTTTTTTGAGGCATGCTCATGTTTGAGGGGGTCGCTTATTGGTGGCGATATGGTATGGTACGTCTCTACTGAGCTTTCATGTGGTTCTGGCATATTTCTTTAAAATTATTGCCTGTTTAGGGCAATTTCTTCAGTTTTGCTTAAGGATGCTGAAAGTGTTCATGTCATCAAAAAACATCTTTTGTGATTTCAATATATGCGATGCTGAAGTTCATGCCCTACCCTACAGTAGAATCCCAATTCTTGATCAATTTGTACTTCTCGCTAAAATCCGTTTTAAAATTTGGCTATTACGTGTCTCATTGTTTCGCATATTGTAGCTATGACTTGTTTTCAGTGGCGCACCTACTTTTGTTGATATAGTATCATTTTGTGGAATAGCCTGGGTGTGTCATTTAGCCACACGATAATTAGTTTTGACCGCTCTGATTGTTTCTTTGGACAAAGAGTGTAGTTTCTCAATGAATTGAAACTTTTTAAATGGATTATGTCAGAATGACAGAAAGCTGAAAACGCAAGCGAAATATTTCTATATTATGGGGTAAAAATTCCTTCGTCATTGAAGGTGGAACTTTGTGAATTCTATGGTCTTAAGGTGGTACAGGAGGCTAAAATGAATGAAACAAAATTGCGAAAAAAAGATTTACCCAATTGATCTGTCATTAAAATGAGATTTAATTCTGTACAAACAAACATTTGTACTGCCAGACATCATAGTTATTAATGAAAAAATCAGCAGGTGGCCTATTATTTGCTGCAAAAAAGGAACAATGAAAATCAGAAACTATTTTTTTCTCACAGCAGGTCCTTGGAATTAATTATTTCTCTTCGTGGGTCAATATTATTGATCAGTGCCCTTCCAAACACAGGAGATTTTGCCTTTATTTATAGCAGAGCTTATAATAATTAAGAAACCCTGTAAAGGTTCCATTGGTAATAGATTAGTCTCTAATTCGATATCTGAAACATTAATGCATTCCGCCTCCCGTACGATTACGCTTCAACATGTGCACAACACGCACGCACTTCAGCAACTGCATCAGCATGTCTCATTCGGAAGAAGAAAATCACCATCAGAATGGCACCTGGTTTCTATAGCAACGCTTCCCAATCTAAATGGCAAAATAATCAGCAAGTACTTGTTTGACTGAAATCCAAAATGGGCTATGTCTTGAGACGTCCTTACTGTAGCCAATAAAAACATTTGCAGTTCCCAAACTTGAATAAAATTGCCATAGCAACTCAATTTCCATTGATCTTTATACCAATGCATAGTCCCCTGAGGTTTCCTGCGATTTCTCTGCTTCTATCTAAACAATGACTGTATTGTTTGCATATTAAATTACATCCAATCAGACACTGCCAGTGCAGGGAGATCAGCCAATCAATATCGTGCTGATGGTGAGGCATCTTCAGCAGATTTCAATGCCATGTCTGGCACAGCGGATGTTTGTGTTGATGCGAAAAATTAATTATTTATAATCCACACAACATGAATTCAACAACAGCGCTCACCTGCTGTGCATGCTCCTATTGTGTAGGAGCAATTATTTTGAGCTCACAGATCAGTCAGCTGCATGTACTGTAATCGCATGGCTCTATGATTTGAATAGGACTCACAGTGCTGATTACGTAATGCACTATGAGACACAGTGGGGAAGAGAATAATTTAGAAGGTCAATGTCTCCACCATGACACGAGGTACGGTACTGCTATTTTGGTATAGCAATCTATGCATGCCCACATTGAAGCGATATGTTTTTTCTACTCTCAACTTCCTGTACCACCTTAAAGAACACCAAATTCTGTACAAAATCGTTTCTCAGAATTTTTACTTTCTTTCTGGTTTGGATATTATGAGCTTTATAAAAGTGAAGCAAAGGCTGGGATATCGAACACAAACAGGTAAATCCAAGAAAATGCTGCATATTTTGCGACTGAAAGTAGTTATAAGATTTTGAGACCGGGTTTTGTCGGTCAAAATTCATCGAATTGAATGGCATGGAAATTCTGTGCATCGTGCTACATGTGAACAAATTTTAATTCAAAATATGAACCTGAACCCTTTGAGCTGTCATGTGATTTTGCAGAACAATACCTAGCTAGAATTTAATTTTTCTTTCAGATATATGAAAGCACTGTCATCTAACTTTCTAGCATGCCAGATAGATAGTTTTAACAGAACTCAATTCAAGAATTATGTAGGTGTTCATTCTATAGCGCACAGTAGCGTGGGCGCCTCCGTACGCACCTGTATGGAACGCCGTTACTGTCTTAAGGTCAAAACTTTAATGATGTTGACATCAGTCGCTGTTTTGTCGGCTGCATGAATCAATATGTTACCTACTTTTAGTGCTTCGTCGCTTAGTGCACTAGTTTATTGATCATAATGATTAAACCGTTGAATTGAGTCATTGATTAATTGACTTAGCTTCTTATGATGGTCGTCTGTTTTGCCATTACAGCCGCCTTTCTTTTTAACTTTTCGCCACAATATTTGTATGCTTCTAGGCGCAGAAAGTTTGCTTCACTGTGTTGATTATTACCTTCTCTGCACAAAGAATTGTTTAAAATCTACTTTTTAGTTCGTTGAACGTGCTTAACATTAGCATGGCTTCTTTCGTCTTTTAGCTAGACGCACTTAGTAAGCTAGCCACTACTTCTGCAGTCTTGTTATCTTCAAATGTTGTTCAGGCCACTGCACCTGCTGTCTCGTTGGCCGTGTGTATCATCTTGTTAGGCATATCGTCATTTCGTTCTCTTCAGTGAACGTTTTGTTCACTGATGAGCTCGATTTACTTGCTCGAGCCAATCAACAGTCAGCCATATGACGTGCTTTGCTTTATACCTAGCTCATTATGTCAGGCACGCAACATATTGTGTTTGCTAAATGCGTTTTCTGTAAAAGAGTTTGTTGATCATAGGGCATAGCTGAATTGACTGGCCTCAGCTAAAAAATCGTTCGCCAATCCCGTAGATCCGTTGACTGAGTGATGATTCTCATGAGGTGATTCCTAGCATGCTTTGGAGAAGCAAAGAATCTTTAGGGTCTCATACCAGGCACACACACGCTTTTTGTATAAGCATCAGTAGATTTTGTCTCAGTCTGATCGTGCTAAGCAAATCTGTCAAAGTCATTTAGATTTCTCAAAATCAGCAAAATCCAGGCTCCTGCAAATAAGGTGTTAATAGTTTTTCTTCAAATTTTATTCATTCAACCGACTTAAACTCGGACGATTTGGGCCCAGCAAACTCGATGAACCCAACACCCGTAATTTTTAAAATAATAATCTAGAACCATAAAACTAGACACTCAAGTTACTCTTTTACTGGGTATCCTACACATGATGATGTAAAAGTTTTTTCTGATGATGTCATGATTTTCCCGACGTCGTCACTGTTTGACGGACATAGTCCCGACATGTCGGATTTTCCATCATTTTAGAAAATGGGCAGTGTGTGGTGGCAAAAAAGAAACAGTGGACAGTTGAAACCTTTGAAATGACGTTCTGATGGTAGTGCTGCATCTGATTAGAAACATGATTTAGAATAAAAAATCCAGCTACAAAAATGATGATGGCGTCATCGAATTTTCTTCTACCCGCCACGGTGACAGTTTTCCAAACATATTTTTTACAAAATGCTTCCAGATAGTATCTTCCTCTTTATCGTCATCATTTTGCACACTTTTGGAAAATATTCTAAGAAGCACTAGCAAACACCGCTGCAGCACACCATGCCCTGCTCCTCATGGTCATTGAGAAATTCAAATCTAACTATTGTTTCGAACTTGTTCAAACTTTCTGAAAAAGCATTTCAGATTGGTAAAAGTCGTCAAACTTGGGCTGCCTGTAGAATTGCATGCAGCATAGAAAGCAACTTTTAAAAATTTGAATGGCTAAATTCATGAATAACAGTGCCTCCAAAGTTATATAATTACTGCATAATTTCCAATACGAATAACTGAGCAATAAACCTGAGAAGTACCTACCAAGCAACGAATTCAACAAGCCAGTTTAATTATCAGCCGACATTGAGTGTATCACCCTTTCCCTCATGAAAAAAACAGTACAAGGAAATTTATAAAGCCTTAATAAAAGTGTGAAAATATGGGCGTATAATTTGACTGGACATTCATCTAAGGCATTGTAACTAGAGTCGTGAATAACGACCAGAAGCGACAAAAAAAGATGAGACTGTTTCAAACATTGTTAAATGCACTTAAATTCAAAACGTTTGGGTGTTAAAAATAAGACTTCTCTTTTGCTGGAACGGAAGAGCTGAAATTCTGCTAATTTCATATCTATGTGCATATATATATTTTCATCAAACACGAATTCTTAGATATGAAAATATCTTGCCTCAAGTGAAAATTGTTATAAATGCCTTGCAGTGAAGAGTAAAATTTCGGAAAAAGGAGCTTCAGTTTAGGTACTGGTGCATGTTTTAAATATGCCGAATCTAGTATCTACAACCCGGGTCAAAATATTTTGGCAAGCATGCGCAGTTTTGCCACATTCTGTACCGCGAGTAAATAAAAATAGGTCGACAATTAACGAGTCGCAAATCAGGGTGGGAGGGTAGGTTTTGTTTGAGAGACCAAGGATGTTAAAAGGCTACTTTAACATCCTTGGAGAGACTTACTATTTCTGACTTTTGAAAAATCATGTTTTGGCATTCCTAGGGTATGTGCAGGGTGTGGTAGGGCTCGTTTTAGGATGTAGCTTGGTTTTTTTAAATTTTTTGAGGTAATTTAGAGAACAAAGGGCGTGGAATTCGGTCTTCTAGGGTAAATTGCTAGAAACTGCACTGAGGCTGTAGACAGAAGTTCCTAAACACTTGCAAAAAGTTTCTTGAAGCACTTGCGATTCAAAGTGCTTTTACAAGCAAAAGTGGTAAAAAGTGCATTTTTAATTTTGGCTGGAAAAAGCCTTATATGCCAAATATTTTGTCCATGATTGTAGTTTAGTGTTACCAAAAATTTGTCGATTTTTGCCACTAAATAATTCCCAATCCCAAACAGGCACACACACGGATTGCAGAATGCTGAATTTATTCACAAAAATTTAGTTTTAATTTATGCACAGATCTTGAAAAATATCAAGAACAGTTACCCTTTTTATGGTACTGATCACTTTAATGAAGTTCAAGAAACGTAAGGCAAAACATGAAGTTTAGTAGGTACCACGTCTACGAAATGATGAGGGTCTGAAGACATCATCCTCCTCTGATGAGTCTGGTCTTCAGAGAAACACTAACATAAAGAAAATTGAATGTGATGTAAGTGCGTGCAATGCAAATTACGCGCCCAAAAGGGTTACAAGAAATCGAGAAACGACAATCATGGCAACGAGGCACGTTGCCGTCACTGCACCTTTTTTTCTTTATAAGCAATCGATTTTTTGACCCTCGCCCCGAAATTGTTTAGGCTTCAGTGTAAAACCGCTCCAAAAGTTATTTAGCAATTGTCTAAGTAAGCATTATTCATGGTGATCTGAAAATTTTCCAGTTATGAAATACAGTGACTGATGCAATTAAGATGAAAGGGTGCAGAGTTATAGATCTACCTGGCTGATTGAATTATTTTCCTCTATTCTTCTAGTCTTTGATCTATTTAGCCCTATTTTAGCTGGGCGTATTTGGCCCCCCCACCTATAAAAGTTCTAATAACATCTAAACGACAAAAGCAAAGGCATGGGAACTTCGTGACTTGTAACTTAATTACACAAGACAGATTGTGTCCAAATTTGAAGGTTCCAAACCCTTTTGTTTCCAAGATATGGGATTTTATTGAAGGGTGCTGTACGAAAATTTAGGCCAAAATAGCTGTTTTCACACCAATTTTTCTAAAACTAAGGGCAAAACAGCACTGAAATGCATGCTGCAGGTGTTTTCGGACCTTATAACCAACTAAATATGAACGTAGAACCAATTTAGAGAGATTTTGATCAAAAAGCCCTAAAAACATGACATCATGAATAATTAATGAGATCATGGGTACTTTGTTAACGTAGAACAAAAGTTCATGGTCCATGCTATTATCATGATAAGTTTGAAGTGTAACTGAGCACCCAAACAGGTTTTGGGTAGGGATATCCCCCCATCTAAAATAGGGTTAAGTGGTTTGTATGGGATCAATAGCAGATAACCCAATAGCGATTGTCTGTTGGTGTGAGCCTTGGTGCGATGTGTCGCCCTCTAGGAAATAGCAGCGAAGAGATTTAGTTACCGTATAAGGAATATTCTTGCGCATGTGCCTCGTGGCAATTCAGAGCTCAATTGTTGTTTATCGGTCATACACACCAGATCGGTTTCCATATACGGAAACTAAATCACCGATGTTTCTTTGACACCAAGCGCGACACATGGGACCAAGACAAATGCTACTGGGTTATCTGCTATTGATGGGATTGAATAAAGGCCTTAATTGTTTAACCTTGATCTCCTTTTCGCCCCAGAAAATTGTTTAATTATAATTAACTGATTTAAGGATATTTGGGACGATTTTTTAAATTTTCGATTGTTTACAAACAAAAGGTGTATTTTACCTGGGCTTCGCCGGTGCCACATGTTGTAAGAGGGTTTCTCTCCCCCCCACCCCGCCTCTCCCACTTTCTCGAAAAACATGAACAAGTACCGAATATATTCTATTATTCTATTGGGATGAAACTGGGCAGGTAGTTAGGTACCTTAAAGGAAGAAATTTTCACGGAACGAAGGCATGACGTAATAACAGATGCAAAACTGCCATATTTTTTGTAAAAAAAAATCAATTTCTCAAAATTTTTTCACCTTTTACCTTTCAAAAGATGTCACGCAGCCACTAGGAATTTTTTTTTTGTTAGAATTCGATGTCTCTATAAATGTTGGGAAAAGTCATAAAGTTTCGTAGCAGTCAGTGGACTAGGCTGCATCAGCAAAAACGTAGCGGGTTGGGGCAGATGCAACAAGGCTTTCCCCACCAAGGAAGTGGATAATGTGCAAGCCATGAGCACAAAAGTATTGTAAGTATTTAACAGGTTCGTTTACTTAAAAGCAGGCACGGTGCCGCTGGGGGTGCGAGGGGACGCAGGCCTCCCCACGTTTTCAACATTTAAATATTTTTTTGTTATATTGACTTATCGGTTCACTGTCTTACGTCATCTGTGCCCCCCAATAATTTATCTAACGTTCCTCCACCCCCCTCCACTGAAATTAGAATGACAGTGCACTTAATACTGAATACATACCAGTGCACAAAAGCAAAACTCTCGGAAGGACAAAAATTGAGAAACAGATGAAAACTGCGTTGATTCTTATTATTTCATATAAAATACATATGAAATAACGGCTCAGCAATCTAAAAAAGGATGGGTTTTAAATTTACTATGGCCGCAATTATATTCCTGCATTTTTGACCTGCTGCATTTTCAGCCAGTTTCCCAACCCATGAACAACTAATATCTGATTATAATTCTGAAACCCTTAAAATGTCGACGTCGCCAACCAATTAAACCTGTACCATCCCGTATAGTATCAATTTTGCACTATTTTATTTAGGCAGCTGTAAATAGACATAACAAATCAAATAACAAAAAGTGGGCGTGGTCACAAAGTGCAGACTGTTCTCCCACCAGTCAGCAACATGAACGAATCATCGTTGAAAAGGTCCTAAAAGGTCGGTCCATCAAACAAAGCACACAGGGCTATCTATGTTTTCTCCTGCATTTGAGTGATGTTGTTAGTCCTTCGCTTGTGAGACATAGAGCCGTATTTTGCGCATGTCTTACATGAGGGAATCATCAATAACATCCTTGTGGCAACCTAGGGAATCTCAAGAAGACTACGATGTTTGAGGACAACGATTTATCGCAAGAGGCGAGCAGCACTCAGGTTGAGCATAGCAAGGAACTTCTACAGGTGCAGAAGTTCCTTGAGCATAACAAGTTATTAGAGAAAGCCAGTACATGCGTTTATGCAGCAGACAGAATGGTAAACGCAGTAAAAACTACAATGAAGCCGACGACAAATTGACAAGTGAGGCCAACCAAACGGTGAACTTAGCTAACAAAATTGTAAGTTCATCGACCAAGTACGTGACTGTGAATAATAAAATTGCAACTGTAGTTGGCAAAATGCCGCGGTTGCAATACAAACTGATGCATACTGTAATAACGATTGTGTCTGATGCAAGTATAATATTAAGTGCTGCCGACAAGGAAGCTAAGGCAAAACTACTCTCATTGCATTTAACTGTTTGAAGAATGCAACTAACGAAATACAAAATAATGTCAAGACATCCATGATATTGGTCAAGCACATGATAGCTTAAGACAATTAAACGTAGAAGCAAACGAAATTGATCATGGAGCCAATAAAGTCATGCACACAGTCACACAAAATAGAAGAGAAGAGAACGATGTGACGATAGCAGCATCTTAATTCTAACAGAAGTTGAGAAAATATCGCTTCCAGGGAATGTTATGAAATATGTGGCGAGCCAAATATATAATACTTGCTCAAACCAAAACAACTGAAGACAACGTCATTAAAGTTTTGACCTTAAGACAGTAACAGCGTTCCATACACCTGAAATACGATAGGTTGTGTACCTGCAATTTTTTCATTGAAAGCACTGAGGTGGGTATAAACCCTTTCAGTATCCTTCAGTATCCTTCCATGCTTTGTAGATATGATGTTGTTAACCCTATTCTGCGTGGGGGGAGCGGTAAAAATTACCTCCCAAAAAGTTTTTTTTGAAAATAGCAGGCCTGTCGTTTACGGTCAGTGAACCAAATTCATCAATGCACATTTTGGCCAAATTTCATTCGTTTAATTTGCTTGGTTCCAGAGATATTCAAATTTTGTGAGAGCTGATTGTGCTGATTTTGCACGTAGCGTTCTCCCCCCCCCCTTTCTGCTGCGGGGGCGGGGGGGGGTAAAAATTTTTCAAATTTTGGGAAAGGGGGGGGGGTAGGAAAAATTTTGATTTTAAGGGGGAGTTGCCAGGAAAGGGCAAGGTAAGATTTTTCAGGGGGGTTGACAGATTTTGGAAATCGAGTTCAGCCCAGTGTGCATAACTTCGCATCAACTATCCCTTCATGTGTGCAGTATTAACATACTGGCTGGTAATTTTATGGTTGAGGAACCGCAAAAAGCATACAACTATATTACGAAGACCCTTCCAGTCACAGTTGCCTTGTCATATGTCCCAAAAATGGATACACACCAGGTGAAAAGTGCGTTATAATAGTGAAAACCCTAATTTTTCCAGGGGGTTGGGAAACATTGCCATTTCTGAGGGGGAGGTCCAAAAAGGAAGGGGGTGTGTGGCAAATTTGGAATTTTCTGGGGGTTGCCAGGAAAGGGGTGGGGACTGATTTTCTGGGGGGGTTGACACTATGGAGGAAGCTATGGGACATGTACACGTTTACATGGCAACTCACTTTTCGACAAGAATTATATAGAAGCAGGGTTTAATAGAAGTTTGTCTATTACTTGAACGAGCTTGAACAAATTTTGCAAACAGCTCTATAGGACCTTATATCTTCTATACCAAACACCTCCCAGAGATCATTTGGATTTTGAGTCAAATCAATGGAACGTTGGTAGATCTTTTCAAAAATATGAAATTGAAGTTTTTCATGGAATGGACACTCAAATAAAAAGAGTAAAGCACACATTTAGTGAAGCTGAGCAGCTGATTTGAGAATAGCTCCAAATGTGTTTGCTGGAGGGGTGTGATCGCGTGCTGTTTGCTTACCACAAGTTGCTACTGGCGTCAACTTCGATCTAATTGTGTCTATAGGAGGATTGACAATTCAAGAGCTCAATGCTTAGCTCTGCATGAAGTGCAGATCAAGAGATAATGGCAGCATGGCATGGATGTGTTTGAGAATTCCTATTTGCATGTAGACGTACTTGTAGTGATTCATTATTTATTCCTTGATTCATAGGATGGTGAAGTGGATGCCTTTGAGTTGCAGAATATTCTCAATGCTGCATTCAAGACCGGTATGAACCATTTCCTGTTTGCTTGTGAAATTTGTGGAAATTTTGGATACTGCAGATAGCTGTGACGATATTTGCCTTGCTGCATATATGGACAGCAATTCTCAAATTGGAGTCAAATCAAGTAAATGCAACATGCATTGACCAATTTGCAAATTATGCCATAGGCAATATTGAGTTACCAACAAATTGTAGGCAGTGGTGCAATAAGCTTTTCTAGAGGGTTCGCTTCGGGCAATCCAGTTACCAGAGTTTGGGTGTCCCATCGAAAATATTGGGGTGCCCCTTCCAGCAGAATAGGATGCCGGTGTGCGCACCCAAGATGAGAATTCTGCTTGCCCGGCCCTTTAATTTGTCATTTTTGTGTGCTCCTCTCACCAGGGCACCTACTATGTTACACCTTTTGTAGGTTATTTTGCTCATTGCCTTGATGTCGCTTCTCACCAATTGCCTGTGTTCTGCCTAGCTTGATTTCAATATC
>JAOBRC010617562.1:0-17948 GCA_027575255.1 Scolionema suvaense
GTGGGGGAATTGCGTAATATAGCTGACAATCAAAGTGCTTCAGCGTTAGTGCTCTATAGTTAAGCATAAACTGAAGAAAACAACAGAAATTCCCGAAAAATATATATTCTACAGAGAATTAAATTTCATTTCTTCATAACTTGAATAACATCTTCATCGTCGAGAATGTGTTGCAGACCGACACGTTGAGGGCTGTATTTAGTACTGCTTCCCTGTAACAAGAAAGGAAAGTTGCGGTACACATTTAGTAGAGTTCAGACGATATTCGAAGAAAATTTCTCCCTAATTTTAGCAGAACTTCACATATTTCTCCATGATTCATTACCAAAATAATTAGCAACTCGCTTTAGGCACTTCTAAGAAGATCTTGCAAGCACTGAGTTTCATTTCCTTTACTTAAAGGAAGGGCAACGTCAAAAATGAAATTTTGGCAGTGGATACCTAACTAGCTAGAGCACATCAAAACGTGATACTTAGTTTTTATTTCACGGCAAAAGCTTGTGTAGGTTTGGAGAGATCAAGCCCCAAAGTTTAGTAGCTACTATCTTGCCTTTAATTATGCATGATGTCGCTTGTGTACCACTCAAATTATCCAAACTTTGCTTCAAACATACTCACTATCGACTTGCTTTAGAGCAGTTTTTCTTTTATTTTATCATAAAGCCGGATAATATGTCGAAGATCCGTTCGAGAAAATATATAATCTAAGTACAGGTAATGAATTACTAAGGACGTGGTAATGCTTAGCAATGGTACACTGAGGACATCATCAAAATCAAGATGGTAGCTACTAAGCTTTGAGGCTCGATATCTCCAAAACTACTCAAGCTTCTGTCACGAAATAACCACCAACTGTCGTGTTTTGATGTGCTCTGTCACCTACTAAAATCTCATTTTTGACGTTACAGTATCAGAAAAAGAAATGACGAAAATGGTAACAAAGCTATATTGCAACAACTATAGTAGGCTAAAAATTTGCAGACAAGGGGCAAAGGCAAGTACGACAATGTAACAATGATGCCCGTACTACCGCTAAAAAACAGAAGATTTCTGCAGGTGCTCCAGATCCCGGAGGAACCCTGAATTCAGGAACATCATTAGAAAATTTCATTTCTGACCATTATTCATTGATAAGAAGACGAGAGCACACAGCTGCATGCAAGAGTGGAGGAAAGCCGTCTAATTTCACGTGTCTCATACCTTATTCGCACTGATAAATGCGGAAGAGATCTTTGTGGGACACGTTTGCAGTCTCACCCTTTGCGGATTTTAACATTTGTCTTGCAATGTTTCGCGAAAAAATAAGAATTTGCAAACATTCGTCCCGCGATTCACGATTTTTTGGATTTTTTTCGTCCGGATTACTTGCAAGAATCGTCTCTGATAGTAGAGACTCACGAAAATAACTTTTTCTTTTGAATTTACAGCAGAACAGCAACCTTCAAACTATCAATCTTTCGAGTACGACATTTTTCCACTCTCAGCGACAGAAATAAAAATGTAAAGGAAACTTTTTTGAATCGATCGTTCCAAAATAAATCGGAATCCTGGTCGAACTCCCATAACACGGACACAATAGATAAGTAAATACCGCACAATATAAATATTCCTAAGGAAAACTATCTATATCTTCAGTGTAATGGAATCAAAATAAAAGCTGATAGGATCCTAGTGTCGACAATTACTTGAATGAAACCTGGCAGAGACAGTTCTTCAATAACTTTGTAATCCTACGTTTCCCGCTCTCACAAAGTACTCTCAGAAGTATAAAGTTAGTTTGGGTCCGTAAACATTTGTCCTGCGCTTTCGAAGAACTTCATCGAATCCGCAATTAGTTGCTTCGCAAACACATTCTTCAAAGAAGGTAATGCTATGTCCATAAAATTAAGTGACTCCAAAAATCAACAAATGATGACACAAGATCTTACCCAGACTAAGGCGTATTTGAATTGATCGACGAGAGTCCGATGAATACGATGACACTAAAAGAAGGAGGAAAATTCCACTCAAAACCAGACAGATATTTGCATGCTCGTAGAGCTCAGGAAATAATAAAGGCTGGTCGTTATTTAACACGATGCGTATAAGCAGTGTGCCTAGAAGTTCAGGACAAAGAAAATTCTGAAGGCAGTGCTTGAAACAAATCTACTGTCAACGAGCAGTAATCCAATGTGGATGTGTTTAACTCTTTGCTGATCACAAAAATACACTCATTTTGGGTGACCATTTCTGAAACCTGCCACAGAGAAATAGTAGCAAAAGGTAGATAACATAATATCTCTACCGCCACCAGAATACTCAACACAAAAAGAAGACCGATATCCTTAATGTTTGTTGGTGTTACGGCAACTCAAATTTCAATATCGTATGAAGCAAATAAACACAACAGAACCCAAGTCAACTCAACGTAGCATGCGCACACAAGATTGCTGGCTGAAACGTATCTGAAGGCTGCTGCATCTCTACACTGTCAGTAGAAAACATTGTTTCTTAAATCTTCCAAAACACTCATAACAGTCCAAAACTTAGTAAGACTAGGAATAGTTGTCACTTAAAGCCATGGTGGCGTTTACAACAAAAGATATCTTACGTACAGATAGACAACAAGGTATGCAGCAAGCTGAGCTTGCCTGCATGGCAATAATAGCAGCAATCACACATGCAGCAGTGAAAGTGGAAAGAGAGAATCATACACGCAAAAGTGAAAGTGGAAAGAGAGAATCACACACGCAGCAGTGGAAGTGTAAAGAGAGAATCACACACGCAGCAGTGAAAGTGTAAAGAGAGAATCACACAGGCAGCAGTGAAAGTGGAAAGAGAGATTCACACAGGCAGCAGTGAAAGTGGAAAGAGAGAATCACAAAGGCAGCAGTGAAAGTGGAAAGAGAGAATCACACCGGCAGCAGTGAAAGTGGAAAGAGAGAAATGGATTTGTTATTTAAATACTTATCTGAGCACCTGCAACTTCTCAAAAAGAATTTTTCTTGTTTCAGCAACAAAGCGACTATAATTTCGTGCACCAAATTTAAGAACAATATGAATTATAAGCAGAATGCGGAGATAAAGAGCATCAATATGACTAAAACTGCACCAGATTATAGTCTCTTTCTACCAGTCAGAAAAAAGAAGAACAACAACAAAAACAATCCCGTGAGAAGCATCTACCACAGAATAAGTTCCCTGAATTCGGGAGGACATCTTCGAGCTGAATGAACTTACACCGATCAACGTTTACCAAGATTTACTACTTACAGCCTTCTGTTCTCTCATCAAGCAAAAGGAAGCAGCGTATAAGCTTCGGTCTCCATGGCGATGCGGAACGAGATCTTCAAATCATTTCAGGCGGTATCAAGTACAAAAGATGTCTGCATAAATCTGTACGTCATAATTATGCATTTTATAAAGAAAATAACATACCACATGTTCAACTGAAGCTCCTCTTCTCATGATGATAGCGTCTGAAAAATCTGGAGGCTCTAAAATTGGAAACATCGATGAAATCAGAGATGAGAGCTGTATCTCATACTTCATTGGGATTAAATTTCGCGGTTGCGCCTATCCGCGAAATTTTAAGATTTCGCAGGGATTCAATTTCACGGATCAGAGAACAAATGAACATTTTTTAAAACGAGCGAATTCTTGCAAAAGGACTTTCTTAAAAAAAAATTAGAGTGACTTCCCTTCGGCGAAATCCTTATCTCTCTTGAAGTTCGAGCTAGAGAGCGATAACTGTACTACATAGCAGGAATAATAATAGGGCCACCGTTCAAACATAGTGAGGTCTTGATAGAGAAAACTTAAGTGACTTTTTTCGTGTGTTACATGTACTCTTCGACAAATACGCAGATTGAAGAAACAATTCAAATTTTTCGCGGGGACTTAATTTCGCGGATGAGCCCTGTTCAAATTTCCATTGGGACCTAATTTCCCGGATGTTACCCAAATCCGCGAAATTTAATCCCCGCGAAATTTAATCCCATTAAAGGATACCAGACTATCTTAAGTCATTGTAGCATGTTGTAACAGGCCATAAAATTAGTGGATCTTTGCGTTAGACCAAAGAAAACGTGCAGAGCCATGCTACGATTATTTACAGGAACCAGATACAAACCATTTCCACACAAAAAATTGTCATCCCCATGTCGAACAATAGCCGTCGTACAGCAAATAAACGGTATTAATATACTTACTATCAAGGCGACCTTTTTGGTAAAAGTTACAAAAACACATCGGCATAAAACTTGATGCACATTGAGGGAGCTTTGACAACGGCAATTTTTATAAATATTCACCCCAAACGAGGGAATTTCGTACTATGACACCGAGAATTACGAAACACTGATAAATAGTTCGTAAAATGTGCAGCTGGATAATCCCACCAATGACCATTTTCTGTGATGTTATGTGAACTTGCACTATGAACTTTACCCATGCAGATGTTCAGTAGCAGTAAACCACTCCAAAACAAAATTTCCCTTGTCGGTAGATTTTTTCCAAAACACGAATATTGTTTTTATTTGAGCCATAAAGCTCAAGTGTTTCTTCTTCAATATCCAGACTATCCACCTCTCAACTTGCTCTGTATCGCAATGATGTGTCATCGAAAGCTATTCACATCCTGAGCAATTTAGTCAATCAAAGCTGACCATGACAAAAGAAAGAAAAGACGAAATTAGTAACCAACTCGACTTTACAATCCACAAGTAGACATGAGTTGTGGCTGTGAAATGAAATTCTCTGATTTTATAATCATGACACCCATTTTCTCTAACAGAGAGACAAAATTTCCCGATAATTCCCTAATTTTTGACAACATTGGGCTGTGAACCCTGTCATTCTTTCTTACATCGTAGCTTACCTGACAACAGATGTAGACGTTTCTCTATACGCAAGCTGCTGCTCTGATCCATGTAGAGAAAAGTGACATCTGAGGACGTTGGCCAGAAAAATCCTTTCTGGCGCGATTCATCACAAATACGAAATCGGCAGATTTATCAGTTTTACATTTGCTGAACACTAAACACTAACAAAATAGCAATTGCCAAAGCCAGTTTCAACCTTTGACAGATGCAGAATGTGCAGAAACAAAGCACTAATTAGCGATCCACGCGAATCATGTCATATCGAAAACGATATGAAACGCAGTGAACGTCCTCGGTACAGACTGTTGCTTTTGTGATGCATACATATAGGATTGACTGGCATCGCGAGAAAAACCTATCCATCTGATATCAGGTAAATGGGAGCAGTAAAAAAAGATCGATGTACAACAAATTCTGTCTAACAAGATTGTACTATCTAACACCGTTGTGCTTCACATGTATACCTGTGCAAAGCTGATACATTCCACCTGAACAGCTCAAAATTGAGGCAACAGCAGGTAACTTCAGAGGATAACTTACGGCAAAGATGTTTATAAAACTCATGGTGATTTCATACCTACCTCCCCTCCTTTTCGTATAAATCCTTCGAAGAGCGAGATGTTCCCATATTATATCGAGAAGGTAGTCCAAATTTAGCTTCATATTACAACTGAAAGAGTGGCAAAAACGGGAGGGCGTGTCATGACGAATTTAATGTACTTTCGAATAAGTGAGAAGAAATTTTTCACACTTATTCTGTCAATACAAACATCAACAACAATAAAGCAAGAAAACGAGTCATAGACCGAGTGGACTCCCGCAAACTTGAATGAAAATCTTCCAGCTAGATCCAGGGACATGTAAGACATAAGCCATAAGATTCACATCACAAATGAGAAAAAACTGATAAAGCGCTATCAAAATTAACCTGGGTGCCAAGCTATGAGGTTGTCACTCTGCTCCGCTTCGAATCAGCTCACTCGGAGCATCGCTGACGATAGGAGAAAGCAGCGGAGAGATTTACCGGGTTTGGCGCCCAGGTTATATCGAAATGCAATGAAAACCCCTGAAAATAGCCATTATTGACATAAATTGCCACCAGCATGCTGAACAACATATTCCTGAGATATAATGCATGGGCCATAACATGAATTATGTTGCCCTAAAGATCCATGCCAAAAATGACAAAAGCAGATGAACCGTTGTTGACATATTAGGAAAAAAATCCGAAAATAGCCATTTTGGGACATAAATAACCATCCGCAGGCCTAACAAGATTTTCTTCAGACATGGCACATGATTCGTAACATACGCAGAGTTGCCTCCAAGAATCACACCCGGAATAGTAAAAAACAGGTCGTATCTGAAATATCTAGAAACCAACTTTGGACGTAAAATTACCGCTCGCAAGTTTAAGAGATTTTCCCAGACATGGCACATGCGGGGTAGCTCTTAAGAATCGCATCGAAAATTACAAAAAACGGATAAAATATTCATGATGTCTTAGGAAAAAACAAGAACATAACCAATTTCGGACGTAAATTGCCACCTGCAAGCTCAATGAGATTTGTCATATGGTTCATGAGATACCACAGAATAAGAACACAAATGACACAAGCTGGACGAGCGGTTTTCCACATATATTTTTTGGACGTAAATTATCATCTGCAAGTCAAACAAGAGTTTTCCCGGATACGAGACATGATCCAGAACATAACTCCCATATCCTAAAGTTTCGCCCAAAAGTAAAAATAAGAAAGTAATGAACGAACCTTGAAATATTGTGGAAAAATACTAAAAATGGCTATTTTTGGGTATAAATTGCCACCTGTAAGCCGAACAAAAGCCTTTTTAAACATTCCGGCCCAATCAATTTTCCTTTATTAGAGATCGTCACCATCATGCCAAATTTCAGAAAAATCCATTGAGTGGTTATCCGGGAACATGCGTTGGTGACAGACAGAAGGATGGACGGAAGGAACGAGGACAGACCTCATTTTATAGGACTCTTCTGCTAAAGCAGGAGTCCAAAACATTGGAATTACCTGATAACAACAGTGTGGTCGATCCTAGCCAGCCGATCAACTTCCTCCAACGATATGCAATCAATTTTATTATACACCTGAAACGAGAAACACAATCAAGAATAAACAAGCAAACAGAGAACCTGAGGACCACACAAGAGGCACAATGCTATCAGAGTTATCGGACTGGGGTAATGTTTTTGATCAATAGCTACTAACAGGGCAAGTGTAAAATAGTAACATCAGTAGTGAGCCCTGAAGAGTCGCACTCAAAATCACAAAAAGCTAATAAATCGTTTCTAACAATTATGTTCTAAAAAATCCCTGAAATTAGCCACTTGGGATGCACATTATCGCCCGTGCACCGACCCAGATTTCCCCAAGAAATACAGTACATATTTCATAGCATTTGTACTGCTGCCTCTAAGATTTGCACAAAATTTTCAAACCATGAATGAACCGCTCGAGACATATTTTGAAACATCCCTGAATATAGTTACTTTAGACAAAAAATTGCCACCTGCAAGCGGAATCAGGTTTTCCTCGACATGATGCAAGGTTCATAGCATACGTAGTGTTCCCGATAAGATTTTCACCAAGGATAAGAAAAGACCAAAGAACCGTTCTTGCACTACTTGGAACAACCTCTAAAAATATAGCCATTTTTGGACATAACTTGCCACTCGCAAGCAAAACCACATTTTCTTCGGATATGATACATGGTTCATAACATAATGTAGTGTTTCTCCTTGCATTAAAATTTACAAAAAAGTAATCAAGCAACTTGCAAGTAATTCGAAAAAAAAAACTGGTAATTTTGGACGTACGCCACCTGGAAGCCGAACACGATTTTTCCCAGATTCCACGCATAGTTCAAAACATTTGTAGTATAAAAGCTGATGAAGCGTTCAGGAAATATTTGGCAAAAACCATGAAAATAACCACTTTGGCCCATTTTCGATCATAAAAACGGCCACACCGAACAAAAATTATTTTGAAATCTGGCTTAATGGCTTCCTTGGAGATGATCGATTGTGACCTCCATGCCAAATTTTAGGTTATCCGGGAAAATGCGGAGGACGGACAGATCTCATTTTATGGAAATATTCTGCTGAAACGGGAGTTAAAAAAATAATGAATGATGAATGCATCAGAGTTCAAAACCGGCACAGCAGTGAACTATTTCAAACTCTGTTTTACAGAAGAGAGAGAAAACCAACAGGACAATCGGGAATACGAAGTCGTAAAAGTTGCGTAACAAGGTGAGCAAAGGAGAATTTTAATCAATTATCAATAAAGTTGCGAAAACAAACAAAACAAAACATAATGACTCGAAATAAGCGCCCACCCTATGAGTGAAATTAGTGAATAAGTGCCCCCTCGAACAAGGGCCCACCCTCCAACCCTTAGAAACGGGCGCATATTCGAATTTGCGATACAAATGCAATTGCAAGGTAAGTCAGGATGTAATTTTGAATATACAACACAACCTGTTTCGGTTTTTATTCCGATTTCAATCTGCGTTTGTGACTACAGTTATTACTTCAGAATACATATAGTATCTTTGACTCACATCTTTTGTATGGCTGTTGGTATGGGGTTTTGTTTTTTCCTTTTTGGTTTTGTAGGGTCTGGGGTTTCATCAGTGGTTTTGTTTGGTCTGTGGTTTTGGGGCCAAAACTAAGCTCTTTGGGCAGTTTTCAAATATGATGCCAGATTATTTCCAAGATTCGTCAGGCCCAAAACATCACAACTCCATGATCTCAAAGAAGTAAAGTACCACTTACTTGTTTATTTGGAAGAAATTGGAAATTTGCTTTCAAATCACACATCAAATATTTTTACAGCTGATAGAGCGATCTGTAGGCTCTCTCATTATTACTTCTTCCTCTAGTGTGCACCACTTTTCATGGACATGAATACATAAGATTTAAGTGTTCATGCATAATATTGCACAAGGACATGTGGTTAGATTTTGCTAAAAGGCATTGAAATCGCTGTTTATGCCGTTATATGCTTAGAAGATCAACTTGTTTTGTTTTCTTTATTGTCCATTTGACTTTCTTCATCGTCTGTCGTTTTTTCCCAATTTTCTTGTTCGTTTGTTTTGAAGTCCGCACATGCATACACATACAGAAGAATAGGAAGAATTTAAAAAGATACTTTCGACTACCTCCATGAAAAATAGATCCTAAGAGTGAAAGAAATATTTTACAGCATATTCTCACAACTGTGTTCTCAAATCTTTCCAGAAACAGGGTAAAGCATCAAGAAAGAACAACACTCTTGGAGTCCAAAATTATCCCATATCATGAACTTAAAGGGGAACTAAGGTCAAAAATGAAATTTAAATAGATGATAGAGCGCAGTAAAGCATGACTTCCAGTTTTTATTTCATGACAAAATCTTATGCAGTTTTCAAGATATCTTGACCTAAAGGCCAGCAGCTACCATATTGATTTTTGATGATGTCATACGAGTACGTTGCTAAGCATCCCTATTTCCCTAGTTACCCAATTACTAAATTTATTTCTTCAAATGGATCTGCTGCATACCATCACCATTTGTTAAAAAATTGAAGAGTGACTCCTTCTCTGCAATTCAATTTTAAGTATTTGGTTATGAAGTTTAGATAATTTGAGTTGTACCCACATGACATCATGCATAACTAGTGGCAAGATGGTAGCTAGTCAACTTTAGAACTCGATATTTCCAGAACTACAGCAGCTGTTGTCATGAAATAAAAACTGTATGTCATATTGGAATGAGCTCTACCATCTACTAAAATTTCATTTTTGACCTTAGTTCCCCTTTAACAAATCCCTGATGTCATTTCGAAAACAACCATATTTTACAAGCAACAAACTACCTAGTAATCATCTGAAAAGCATAGCCTTTTATCTCAGAAATACCATAAAGAAAAATACTAAACTTACATATACACACGGAAGGTACACTCTGTTGCCTTGTATAACATCGATAAAGTCATCTATAATAGAAGGAAAGACGTAAAACAAGTCGGCGAATTAGAGGACTCACGCAAATTTAATCACGAATCACTGTTTCACATAATAAACAAAAAGAATGCAATACAACAGAACGCCAATAACACCCATAACATAATGAGCCTAACGCCTATTCCTGCAGAGGCTCATACTATCAACATCTAGCTGAACTATATCGGCCAAACGATCGCCTTTCTCCAATCTCACTTCTTGCTCACTGTTGCCCTCTACTCTCAAGAACAAAGAAAGACAGAGCTTAGAAATTTCGTGTAGTATTACCCTAAGGAAACTAATTTTTGCGGAACTACTTTTTGCGACCGAGGGGGGCCAATCCCAAATATTTTGCAGAACTAATTTTTGCGAATCACATATATTCGTGGATTTTGTGGAATTGATTTTTGCGGATCTGATAGTAAGGGCAGGCATTAGTGAACATGAAAGGCCTGAAACAGTGTCCATATTTGCCTGTCTTTCCTTCTTTTTTTGTTTTCCTGAGTTTTGATCGCTTTTGCAGAGCTAATTTTAGCGAATAGCAAATTTGAAACGTTTCGCGGAACAAATTTTTGCGAAATGTACACAAATTCGCAAAAATTAGTTCCGGAAAAATTAATTACCTTATCATAGCTTGTTACCTTCAGGTTGAGATCTCATTAGCCAACATTTCCCAACATACATCAATTTATAACTACTCTTGGACATAAAGTGCAATGCCCAAGCTAAACGAGAGTTTTCTCAGTTGTGATACATGGCCCATAACATGACAAAAAAGGTAGAAAAAAAAGAATGGATCGATAAAGAACCCTGAAATGACCATTTTGGGGCAAAAATGACCACACCTAAGTAAAACAACACTTTTCCCAGATGAATGACAAACATTGTTCATACTTAACTATCACCGCCCAAAACTTTCTTGCCAAATATTACAAAAAAGTAATGAACAGATTTAGAAATATTTTAGAAAAACCTTAAAGAAGCCCATTTTGGACCACAACAAGGCACAGCATTATTGGACTCCCGCAAACTTAATAAAGAATCTTTGTGTAAGATCGAAGTAGAAAATAAGACATAAGCCGTACGATTCACACCACAAATAACAAACAATAACTGATGAAGTGCCATTGAAATATTTTCAAAAAAACGTGAAAATAGCCAATATTGGCATAAATTGCAACCTGCATGCTGAACATCATATTCCTAAGATATAAATCATGGATCACAGCATAAAGTAGGTCACACCGAAGATCCACCCAAAAATGAGAAAAAAGCGGATGAGTTAGTTGCTTTTGACAGGTTTGGAAAAAACCCCAGAAAACAGCCACTTTCGGATGTACATCCCCATCCCCCAGCCTAGCCTAAACGAGATTTGCCCAGACATGACACATGATTCATACCATACGCAGAGTTGCCCCGAAGAATCAGACCAAAAATGCCAAAAAATGAATCAACGGTTTATGCCGTGTTTGACAAAAAAACCCAACAAAATTGTCAATTTCGGATACAAATTGCCACCTGCAAGTCACACAAGATTTTCCGGAGACATGGCACGTGGTTCATAACATGTGCAGAGTTGCTCCTTATATTCACACTAAAAATGACAAGAATCCTATGAACAATTTTCGACATATTTGGAAAATGCATGAAAAATGCCTTTTTTGGACATAAATTGCCACCCGCATCAAGTCAAACGAGATTCTTGCGGGATATGGCATGAGGATCAAAACACCCGCATCAAGCCAAACGAGATTCTCGTGAGACATGGCATGAGGATCAGAACACCCGCATCAAGTCAAACGAGATTCTCGTGAGACATGGCATGAGGATCAGAACACCGGCATCAAGTCAAACGAGATTCTCGTGAGACATGGCATGAGGATCAAAACACCGGCATCAAGTCAAACGAGATTCTCGTGAGACATGGCATGAGGATCAAAACATGCGCACAGTTACCCCTGTTACTTGCATCAAAAATATCAAGAATCGGATGAACACTTTTTGACATAATTTGGAAAAAAATCCAAGACGCCATAACGCCATGACTCCATAACGCCATTTTTGAGCGTATGTGAATTGCCACCTGCAAGCCGAACGAGAGTTTTCCTGGATAAGACACATGGTCCACAGCATAATTGGCATTGGCCCGTAGTTTTACACCAAAAACTACAAAAAAGTAATGAATGGATTTTGAAATATTTTTGAAAAACCCTATGCATAAATTGCCACCTGGAAGCCAAACAAAATTTTTATTTTACAATTCTGGTTCCATCACTTTTCCTCAATTACAGATTGTCACCTTCACACCAAATTTCAAAAACATTCACAGAGCGGTTATCCAGGAAAATGTGTAGGTAACGACTGACAGACAGACCTCATTTTATAGGACTCTTCCGGTAAAGTGGGAACCCAAAAAGCTACATCCAAGGGGAACAACAGTTTTCTCTAACGTGATCTTTGGTCCATAACGTAAAATACAAAAGCCATTAAGTTTCAAGCAATAAACCGCAAGTCAATAATGAGCAGATCGAAGAATATCTTTGAAAGAACGTAAAGTGGGCATTTTCGGACAAATAATGACCACACCCGAGCGAAACAAGAATTTTTTCCAGGTCAACTGCCTGAGTTTTGGAGTTTTCTCACAATTTTCACAAAAATGTTTGCAAATGGAGTGCACTACAACAATGCTTTGAATAATCTCAGGAGAAAAATTTCAAAATTATCAGAGGTTTTTCGAAAATCTGGAACGTCAGCGAAATTTAGTGATTTTTCACATTGGTCAACAAGAATTGATGTATGTTGGGAAATTGTGGCTAATGATATCTCAACCTGAAGGCAATAAGCTAATACTCCATCAAATACCTAAACTCTGTCTTTCTTTGTTCTTGAGAGGGCAACAGTCCCCTATGTTGATTAAATCTACAAAATTGCTTCTAGTCGTTTCGGTCACAAAGCTGGTCACACCCAAGCGTCATGAGAGTGATCCCAGATATGTTCCATGACTAATTACATTAGTAATGCTGCCCTAAGATCCACGCCAAAAACATCAAACAAGAGTTTTCCCAGCTGCGACACAACTATGGTCCATAACATTACTATGTACCAATAATTGCATGGAAGAAATAAAATCTTGCGGATTTTTGAAACACCCTTAAAAGCGGTTCATTTTGGGCGCAAATTATTGTGTCCGAAATCCAAATAATATTTTTCCTCAAAAATCCATTTTCATCACTTTCTTCTGACTACTGATCTGCAACTTCATGTTTGTCATAAATCCATTGAGCGTAACGCGGGGAAAATGCAGGTGGTCATAAATCCATTGAGCGCTATGCGGGAAAAAATGCAGGTGGTCATAAATCCATTGAGCGTTTACACGGGGAAAAATGCAGGTGGTCATAAATCCATTGAGAGTTGATGCGGGGAAAAATGCAGGTGGTCATAAATCCATTGAGCGTTATGCGGGGAAAATGCAGGTGGTCATAAATCCATTGAGCGTTTACACGGGGAAAAATGCAGGTGGTCATAAATCCATTGAGCGTTTATGCGGGGAAAAATGCAGGTGGTCATAAATCCATTGAGAGTTGATGCGGGGAAAAATGCAGGTGGTCAAAAAATCCATTGAGCGTTTACACGGGGAAAAATGCAGGTGGTCATAAATCCATTGAGCGTTTATGCGGGGAAAAATGGAGGTGGTTATAAATCCATTGAGCGTTACGCGAGGAAAATGCAGGTGGTCATAAATCCATTGAGTGCTACGCGAGAAAAATGGAGGTGGTCATAAATCCATTGAGCGTTACGCGAGGAAAATGCAGGTGGTCATAAATCCATTGAGCGTTACGCGAGGAAAATGCAGGTGGTCATAAATCCATTGAGCGTTACGCGAGAAAAATGCAGGTGGTCATAAATCCATTGAGCGTTACGCGAGAAAAATGCAGGTGACACACAGATGGAAAACAAAGAAAGAGTGGATTCTCGCTTGCACACAGTTATGAATTACACCTCACATATGAAAAAACTCAACAGAGCATATTACACAGATTTGGCCAGATTCAAGTAAATTTACACTCCTTCTATGAAAGGTAAAACGAATAATTAAGCCTTTCCTGTAATAATGACAAGAACGCTCACTTCTTTACTTGATAACAAGTCAGTATCTTAGTGGACTCTCACAAATTTCATAATGCATGATTGTTTCACACCATAAAAATAATGAAATACCAAAGACTAGGAATAATAACAAAAAACTACAAGAAAGTAATGAACGGATCTTGACGTATTATGAGAATATCCTAAAAATGGCCCCTTTTTCGGACAAATATCACCAGATACAGCACATGATGCATACCATGACTACGCTTACTCTCAATTTCCACACTAAAAATTGCAAAAAAGTAACGAATGAACTTTGAAATATTTTGGAAAACCTTGAAATGGCCATTTCTGGGCATAAATTGCCACGTACAACAAGAAAAATAATTCTTTTCAAACTTCCGGCACCATCACTTTTTCGTTTATTACAAATTGTCACCTTTATGCTGAATTTTAGAAAAACACATCGAGGGGTTATCCGGGAAAAGGCATTGGTGATGGACGGAAGGACGGACAGACGGAAGGACAGATGGACGGACGGACAGATGGACGGATAGACGGACGGACGGACAGACAGACAGACCACATTTTACAGGACACTTCCGCTGAAGCAGGAGTCCAAAATTGCAATGCTCATCTGCAAGAAACTTTTTTTACATATCTGGAGCAATGCCCAATGCAATGAATACACCCTCACCCATACCCGTAACCTCATACTGTACTAAAAACATGACGAAAGTGTAATGGAGGACTTAAAGAAGTATTCCATTCAATCCAATCATAGGTCATGTTAACCACACAACAATAATCATATATGCGTAACAAAAAGTTTGAGAGCATCCTCTGTGGCATTGTTAATCCTATGACCCAGCAATTTCATGCCAAAAGCTAGAAAAAGTAAAAGCGTTTTGCAAAGCACTTGAAAAGCATCATATAGTTGGCCAAATCAAACAATATCCTGGCTTGAGCAAACACTATCCCTTACCCAGAAAAAACATTTTATAGAATAACTGACCTGCGCTGGCGTCTTCTCTGAAAAGTACTTCAGCATTAAATATTTCTACATAATCAGTCAAGAAAGACATTTCACACACTCCTTGTGCACATGCATTCATGCACAAAGGCAATCTGTGTCAGATGTTCATACACACAACTTCCATAGTTGAAAGCAAACGCTGCTCTGAAAAATGTGATGCAATGAAATCAAGACATTCGAGACACAATCTAGATTGACTCTCAGTGCATTTCATACAAGAACCAAAAAATGATTCGGCCAGAGGAGAAAAATACTTCGTTCCTATCCAGCACCTGGGTGAAAGTTTTTTTCGTCACTCGGCTGGAACTTTGTTACGGTTGACACCCCGAACCAGTAACAGAGCGTTTCTATAACTTTTCTGTTGATTTTTCGCACAAATCATACCATCCTGCATTGTTCTGAGACTGATTCGAATGGACACATTCAACGAGTTCAGCAAATTTGTCTATCAGAAACCGGGATAGACCAGAGAAAACCATGGATGTTCTTCGTGTCCATAATGAGGCAGGTGTCGCGATAGAAAATGGCGCTGCCTGTTCGATCGGCAGAAGATCGAAGAACAAGAACGGGCATGTGTTCCAATAGATTAGATGTGCATGCGCAAAGGCATGAATAACTTAATCCTCTGCACCACAAGTAATTAATAATTCAAAGGAATAGGAATTGTGCATGGCTACAACAAGGCTACGACAGATTAGAGCACTATGAAGGTCTCCCCTGGTCTCGGTCCACGAGGTTGAGACATACCGCAGTTTGCTATGCCAAAGATTCATGCAACGAGCGTCACGGAGAGACAGCTGGTAGCGTTGCTAGATTGAGGTAAAAAAATTTTTTTCCGCCCCCCTGGGTAAGATGGTAAAGTTTAACTCGCTGGATAGGGAACAAACAATTTTTTTTGAGAAGCCTTAATTATGCAATATCGTAATACCGATCCTGCCACTTTCTTATAACCAAAATCCAGGAAGAACACAACACTGCATCCATTTCCTATTTAGCATTCATCCCTACCCCTTTTACACAACTCCCCAATTTGACCAATCCCACCCTTCTAAAGAAAATGTTTTCATCCTCCATCCTCAAAATTTTTTTTTTTGAGAGGTCATCCCCCCTTCTTAAAGACAGGGGAAGGGGTGGTCACACTATGCAATTTGTGGACAGCTCAGTGGACAATTACGATGTCCATGAATTGTCCCACAGTTTCACATTGCAAGACTCATAGACAATTGTCAATAACATGGATGCATGTGGTGTCTCAACGAAAGGGCATAAAACTGCGTCCCTTGAACTTAAGCCATCCTACAAGGCATCACATGATAACAATTTGCAAAAATAGTCCATTCTTTTTTCCCCCACAGGATCAACGTAAGTTCCTTCGTTCATATCACAAGAGACTGCAATACCAAACTTTTGGGAAGTTTGTTTACGTTTATTGTGTAAGGAGTTAAAATCATGAAAGAGACAAGATGCACTCTTCTTAGCCTGTAGTTAATACATCTTATACCATCACACAAGTTTATCTCAATCAAGAACATCGGTATTGTCAGTGAGATACTTAACTATGTAGAGGCATGACTACTGTTTCTAGAACTTTTCAATTAAAAGTCATGTAATTTATTCACAGCTTAACATTTTCAAAATATAAACTCACAGAGAACCAGAAAAGATACTGTATTCGTGAAGTATAAGCTGAACGAGTTTTTCATTAATTTTGGTCAGTGTGCATGTCGAGTTGAAGTGAATGCCGCCACCTTTCTTTATCTGTAAAACATGAAAGAGGATTCACAAGCAAGTTAAGAGATCATCACATGACTAAATGAAGCAGGAAATGTGTCTTGCAGATCAACCTGAATTTCCATGTCAACCATGAAAGTTGCACAGAATGTTGCAATGAGGCCAATTTCATCGCCTTCCCTATGCAGACTGTAGTTGTTAGTTTAGCAGGCGAATTTTTCAGTATCGCAGTGCTTCGATTACATGCCCAGGACGTTTAATAAATTTTGTATTTTGAAGAAGGCTATACGAGGGAGCATACACAGGAAGGACATCTGTTACATTTTTTTGTGAAACTCTCCTTTTTTTTCTTACGCAAAAACGTATTATATATCAATGAAATCTACACCAGATTACATGCCAATATCATTGTCAACATCATCTCTTCCATATTTCCATACTCTCATCCGAAATAAAAACTATAAAACTGAAATTATCATACAGTAGAAGTAAATTAACATGAGATAAATAGTGTACCTCAAACAAACGTCCCTCCAGCAGGGAGCATCTGTTTGTCGCGGGAGTTTGAAGGGAACCCGAAGAAACTATGCAAGTGTTTCTTTTAAATCAACAATTAACAAAGAGCAGTAGGGAAGTGACGCAGAAACTGACGATCCCCTCATTCCACCAATTCCTGCGAATTTCAGGGACATTTTTCTGTTCAGGTAAGCACCCTCGTCGAAAGTTGAGCCACGAAATTCCTTAGAGCCTGAGATTGAATTTAGTGTGCTCCTGTATTACTGTCAATTGTAATGATCATAACTATTAGATAAATTTTCTTAAGCTGCAGTCACAATTCAGTGACATAATATTGTGGCTTGTATCTGCTGCTACTACGAATTTCTAAACTTCAACTAGCAAATTTCTCGAGAACAAATTATTTACGAGTTAATAATCCTGTTCACTTCCCCATACTCGTTCAGATAGAATCAAGCAGGTTAATTCCATTGGATCTCCTTGAAAGAGGAAGATGTTCATAGAAACAGTTCTTGAAAAGGATGGACATTCGTTCAAGGGGGGCATTTGAAAGAATGGAAACATATAATCGAAGCATTACAGTAGCTCACTATGTTGACGAGAAAAAAATTTGCCTCGCAATAGCTTTTCGCTGTGACTTTATCTAACTGCAAAACATCGCTTGAATGATTGAAAAAATTTAAACAAAGGCATC
>JAOBRC010617563.1:0-10852 GCA_027575255.1 Scolionema suvaense
GCCTAGTGCCACTTCAAACAAAGTCATGCTTCCGAAAAAGTCAGGAGAATTGAGGGCAGATTATGTTCACTCTGATATGAGCTTCAGATCCCAGTCAATATGTCAGAATGATTAAAAACACTGAAGAACTTCATGGAGTGGTGGGCGGTCGATGACGAGTGGTGGGCGATACCGCCCGGCGCCGCCCAGCGTGGGCAGAAACCTGATAATAGAAAGAATAGAAAGGGTAAAACATACAAAAGAATGGTTAGAAGGACCTGTTGCATTAATGAAACACGGAATGAAAAGGTAAGAACAGATAGCTCCACATAATACAGATGAAGATGGACTGAAGTATGAGCCTCATAAAGTTCAACACTGAAGCTCCTTTGAAGACAATTTTTACAGCATGAGATCAGAATAATAATAGAATAAAGTCAACACTACAGAATTAGCAGTCTGAAGAAGAATGACAGCTCTTCGTAAGATCACAAATTTCATGCCTCATACAGATAGAAGCTATAGAAACACATAATTTTACAGTCTTCAAACTATTAAAACCATCTCTTACAGACACAGATAGAAGATATAGAAACACATACTTGTACAGTCTTCAAACCATTAAGACCATCTCTAACAGATACAGATAGAAGCTATAGAAACACATACTTGTACAGTCTTCTACGCATTAAAATTGCTTCTTTACCTGCTGACAATATCGAGTACTCCAATGAAGTCATCATACTTGAAGTAAGCAAAATTCGTGGACACAACGTATGTTTTCACTTTACTCTGAATATCCTGTAAACACATAGTCACAGATACAATTCATAAAAATGTTTCAATAAGCTGACACTACCTGCCATGGTGCCATTGATGCAAAATACAGCAAGACTTTACACACTACATTTTTGAATCACAGCTCGCGAACCACAGCAGATTTTTATACGACAAGCATAATTTCACTTCTCGTCATTCCTTTCAAGTAAACCTTGCCAATAAACGCTTTTAAATGAAAATTTACAGAGTTAACTCTTCCCATTTCAATCTAAACAAATGCTTACACATTGTGACTGGGCATGTCAAGCGGCAGGTTCAGTGCTGGTGGAAAATTGTGACCACTGGATCAGATGACATTACTAACCATTCAGGTGACATCTTACCTCCAAGAACTCCAAAACAGGCATCTAAATGTCCCAAGAAGTAAGATGTAAGATGGCTTCCAATTGAATGAAATTGTTAGACATGACTTACACGTTCGCGGCTAAATGCCAATCTTTCAAATTACACATTCACCGCTAAATGCCAATCTTTCAAAAACATATTGTTAAAAACCAGCCTTTACTTCACATCATTTTCATGGAAGAGATATTAACCCTCAGAACACGAAAGACATACATATACATCCTGGCCATATGGCTGCCTTTGATGACCCATAGCGCACAAAAGAAGACTTTTAGAAGTCAAAATCTACAAAATCTACAGAAATCTAAATCAGTTGACATTTGATTTAGTTATGTGACTCTAGCATAAGTTGTTCAGTTGTTATGGCTTCACAAACTTTGTAAAAATGCTAACAGACGGTCAGGACAATTTTCCAAACGTTGAAGAGTCTAAGAGTTCAGAGAAGCAAAAGTTGTGAGAGATTCTCCTGGCTTTATGTTTTGTTGTTGAAGATGGGCAATATGTTCTCTCAAAACTAATTCGATTTACCTACATTTTCAGTTGCTCAGCAAACCACAACCTTTAGAGGCAAGTATGCATCATAATATACTCTGGGTAGCAGGTTTTAGCAGGCCTTCAGATTTACAAAAATTCGTGAGAGTAAAACAGACAGCTTTACTGGAAAATAATACTAGCATGCGGATCAATTTGGACTCCCCAGACGACTGCTCCCACATGCCTTTTTGTGAGTCAGACTCATGGACAGATGAACTTCCACGCACATGTTGACTTAGCAAGCCTGAGCAGTGAACTTATTTCATGATCTTTGTGTATATCCATTCAACCAGATTGCTGGATAGCAGCTCTCTATCTTTGCAAAGCAATAAGCCATAATAGTCTTGTTCCATGAAAATATAGCAAGACACAGATGCAACCACGAAGAGAGCAACTATCCTACAGAAATAGTCCACTTTAATAATCCTTGGCAGTCAATGGTCGGTAATGAAATTTCAACTGATGATAGAGCTCAGTAAAACATGATGCACAGTTCTATTTCGCGACAAAGTTTGTGTAGTTCTGGACATATTTAGTCCCAAAATCCAGCAGCTACTATCTTGCCACTAATTATGCATGATGTCACTGGTGTCACATTCAAATTATCTACATTATTTTTGTTTCCAAAAAACTCAACATTGAATAATTTCAAAGGGTGGTCTCTTTCATTTCATCATAAAGCTAAGCAGATCCATCACAGAAAAATATAACATAAGCTTTAGTGTTACCATAATAGCAATGCTTAGCAAGGACTCCAATGATATCATGAAAGATTGGAAAAATCAAGATGATAGCTGCTGGACTCTGAGATGGCATATCTCCAGAACTATGCAAGCTTTTGTTGTGATGTTGATGGGAAATCCCATGTTTTGCTGTGTACTATCATCTGTTAAAATTTCATTTTTGACCATTGTTCCCCTTTAAGTATAACAATCAAGTGTGATAAACATGCAACAGGTATCATAGCATCTGTAAGAATACATACCTGCCATATCCGAGTCAAACCTTGATCTAGTTTACTCTTAATATATTCCATGTCAAACAGCGTTGTGATTTCTGGTTCAACACTGGCAGAAGATTGAACTGCTGTTGCTGAACTCTCATCGGGAGAGAATATTGAGGGTTTAGAATCAACTAAAGGATTATGCTGTTGATGCCACCTAGTTGTTCGATAGTAACTGTACATTATCTGCCAGAACCGCTACAATAAGAGACAAAAAAGCAGCAAAAAAGATTCAATGGATGTCACATCTATCATACTCTAAGGCACTTAACACAAGGGGGGACGCTTATTAAATTTTGGATTTTTTTTCCGATCGCCACCTCCCCCACCCCCACAACTGCAACCTATTCCGACATCCTGCTTACTAATTTCTTGCATATCTTATTTTTCGTTTCACCACATGCGTAAAATTTCAGGGTTCTTCAGGTTCTTAGAATTAACTCAGTCTTGGCGGTTAGAAGCTTCATTTTGTGAAAAAGGTATTCATAACTATGCATTATATCTTGACATAGCCTTTCTTAAGCAATATACAGGTCTAAAATGATTTTTGGCGTGATAACAGAGCCTTCAAAAACATGACTGTAGCTTTTTACTTCATGAATAAAGCTGTTGCAGTTCCAGAGATATCTGCTTTTAAAGTTATGGGAGAATTTGGGCTTGCTACCATTTTGCTTCTCAACGGTAATTATGCATGACGCATGGTCTGACCAAGTGGCATTACCTCATCTTACTCGTTAAATTGCGACTCATTGAACAAATGTGCGAATCTAAATTTTGCTAAGCCTCAGAGAGGGGTGTAATATGTTGCTTGTAGCATTAAGAGGAATCCTTCCAATGTTCAGTTAGTAAGGAACATCATAGACCTTAGAAACAGTCTTACATGAGATCACTGATGAGCAAAATTGGGAATCATAGGGGGGGCCTGTTATACCTGGGCGGTGTGCGTAAATGGACAAATTATCGTGGTATTTTGCTGTTTCAAGAGTCAAAAGCATGCGTAAAGGCAGTTTCAGATTTAATGGCGTTTTGCGTAAATGCCACGAAATTGGTGGCATCAAGCGGAAAATTCAGCAATTTCTTGCGTAATCGCGGAAATGTTTTCTAGTAGCGTCAAACGTATTATTACCTTGCGATTCACCACTGTTGATGTTGTAACGTTCTCAATCTGCACCTGAAATGTATGTCCTAAACGTTCGAACGCATAATTTCAATATTAATCATCATGCGAGCGAGCATACATAAATGGGTTTTGTCAATGAGAAGAAATTCGAATATTCAATTAAGTTTCTAAGTACCTCCAGCTGTTTTTCTTTCTTCTTTTTTTTTTGCCATGCATTCCATGCTTTTACCCTGCATTGTAAGTTGGAACCTAATTTTCACTAAAACAAGGAATGATTTTTTGATGCTTCACCAGCGCACATAACAATTTATGGTGCGGTGGTCAACTCCTTTTCGTCTTACCAACCATGAAACTGTATTTTTCTGCTGTTAAGTCCACAAAATTACGTTTTGTGCAATCCAGAATTGCTGTCTGGATGTCAGCAACAATTGATACGCAAATCTTAATTTTCTTGACTGCATGAAAAATGGTGATAATATTGAATTTTTTTTATGGCGTCAAAAGCGGTGATCCTTTTTTTATCAGCATCAGTGCAATGAGCACCGCCACTCTCGATCTGATCAAATATATAGAGCATCCGCTAAGCCCTACCCCAGCCTCAGACTCACTTTTTTCTCCATGAACGTAATTAGAGAAACTTTTGCAAAAGCAGGGCTGTAACAAGTGGGGGACCAGGGGGACCTGATCCCTAAACTTTTAGCAAGTCAATAAAAAATTTATATTGCAGTACATGCTCCAGTAGTTTCGCAAACCCCAGTTTTGCAGCTGCGTTACAAACCGGGAGGCAGGAAGTCTATTTTCTGGTAATCTGTAGATCTTAATTTTCAAAATTTTCCCCTCAGCGGAAAATTCACACAAGTAGGCCAGTTTGGCCCCCCAAAGTCGAAATCCTGACCCCTACGAAGGTAATATTTTCCTCTCAAAAGTGTGCCACAATTTGAATCGACGCTAACTTGAAAAACGTAGCATCTTGCAAGCTTTTTAGCCGAGGCAAAAGTTTCACATTTACACAAGCACCACCTACATACAATCAGGTGCAAAAGTAGTGAGACTGTTCAGCAAACCCAGTGTTGATTTCTTGAAACAAGTCTTTGCACGAAATTGATACAGCAGTCAGACTTTACTTAGATGGGACTGGCACTGACAATTAGTACATATTTTACAGCTGAATATTCTCTTAGACACACTGACCATGTTCAAATTAACCACTTTCCTCCCCTCTTCTTGAGCCCTTCCCCCTTCCCCATGACAATGTTGATGTAGGTAAATGTCATTTCTTTGGCTTAGGCAGATTCCAACGTTTTGGTTGTCACAATCGTGTCTTGGATTAATAGGCTAGCAGTTTCAACGGGGGTGCAAGTACCCACATTTTGTTGCTAATTTTGTTCATTAATTTCTTCAGTACCGAATTTAAGACTTAGAATCGTTACATGGAAGTTATTACTAAATTCAGATCATTTTATTGGTGACTCCCTCTTTCTAAGTCTTTGAAACATGAAAGTCTCATTACTTTTGCTCCTGATTGTAAGCACCAGTTCATGCTGGAATAGTCAAAACTGTAAAAGCATCACTGAGGCTAGTGTTCGATTTACTGGTGCCCATAAAGAAAATGTGTGTAACAAAGTACATTTCTTACCCACCACCCAGACTCAAAACCTGTAGGGCCATAGTAGACTTTATTAGATCAAGACTATGTTGGAAGACTCTGTATTTCATAGCGTATGACCAGAACGTTCTCGAAGTCTTACAACACACTATTTAAAATTGCATAGCATCATCAAAAGGCGACCACACTTTTGGGTGCCCAATGGTATTCTGTCAAATGTGCTTCGTAAATTTCTGAATAATCAGGAACTGTTGCGTATGAGACTCAAAATACCTTGAAACAGGCCTTATTGGGCAAGCCCAAGCTTCATAGCTGTAGACTTCGCAGTTACGGATATGTTTTCTGGAATTCAAAGCGAAGGAGGGCAAAATTGAAATAGAAAATGTAATTCTGTAACTGCGTCAGGGTCCATCAGGGGTTCGTTACTTGCTTTATACTAAGTTGATATTCCCCTCAAAAAAGTCAAACGTCTGCCCATTCATAAGTCTGAATCAAAACTTCTTAGCTAGAAAAAACGGAACCACTGATCAAAGCCCTTGTGGGATAGGATTCGATAGGATTTTTGAAAAAACAAATTTTGTGGCTACTTTATGCAAAATGGCAGCACTGCCACCAGCAGTCTAAATCTGAAGTATGTCAGCCATAGGCACTACCAAAAGAAAAATATCTTAATCTTGATGCTCAATTCTATCAGAAATTAAGATCCTTGTCAAGGCCCTTACACACCTTTTTTCATAAGCAACGCCAGACTGAAAATCGCGAAAACTTGCGCAAACGCTAAGCAACATCCTGAGCCTGAGATTCTGTCATCAAGTTTAAGATTTTACGTCTTCTTTTGTACAAACGGTACCAAAAGAAATGAATGCTCTGGTGATCGAGAGAACATATATATAAGCATTAGACACAACCTAAAAGCTATTTCAAAGTCTCATATTGAAATGATACGAAACTGAACAGAAAAGGAAGACATCTGACATTAAGCAACATCTAAGCAGCATCCAAAGCTGAGACACGAAAAATACCGCGACTGAAGTCGAAAAAACCGTTGCTTACACAAAAAAGTGTGTATAATTTTAATTAGCCAAAAATTTGCCGATATGCATGTCATATGAACAATGAGGTGTTATTGTACACGACCCAAGGAGTAGTTGTTTTCATGTTGAATAAAACTAGTTTTACTCCAAAATATTCGACATTTACTTTCAGACAGCTTCTATGAGCTCACAAACTATCAAATGTACATCCCATACATACCCAAGAAACTTCACTTACTGGTACCAAGGGCGTGGTACTGCGTAAAGAAAGGATTTTACATGGCGTATTGCGTAATGGCGTATAATTTTGAAGTGTAATGCGGTTTTAAGGGCAATTTTCAAGCGTAAAGGCGTATTCGTGGAGGGGTATAATAGGCCCCCCATAGGAATAGTGAAAAGTATCAAACTTTAAAGTGGCATTGCAGAAGAACCACAGAAGCTTTTTTACTCAAATAAAAACCAGTGTTCGTGTTTTCGTAAGAACTACCACTGTATAGAATATGGCTTTAGAGCGTATATTACTTTAATATTGACAATGCCGGGGACCCCAGAAATGATTTGTGGAAAGGATTTTTAAGATTTTCCTTATTTCCAACTACCCCCCCCCCCCCCCTAACACTACTATGACTCCCTTCTATATTACCTTAGAGTATATAAAGCGACTTGCACATGTTTTGTTTTATAAGCATATTGATTTTCAAGATCAGGCTTGGATATGCTTAAGGTTCTGTGAAATCCAAGCTCGAAATATGCTTAGTGTAAGCTTATTCGAACGCGAAATTCTTTTTCTAGTAAGTCATCCGTTTCTTGTTTATGTGAACAGAACAAGCAAATAGACTCTATCTTCTGTCATTTTCTAGGCTCAGAGCATATGCCACAAAAAGTTTGCACGGAATGGGAAGAAATCCATTAACTTCGTTAACTAATTTTACGAGCATAAAGGTTTTAAGTGAAGTATTTTTTTTACTTGAGGCTGCAAAATATGCTTACCATATGCTTGTCATTTGGCTAAAACCGAGCCTAAATACGCTTATAAGCGTTATGCTTATAAAAAAAACATGTATGCATTCAGAAATAGATCCTAGATACTGATACTTCACTCTTCTACCGTCAGTCTGCAAGCTTGTATCTATATCTCTATCAAGAAGAAGTGAGCAACTGCTGTGCTTGGCAGCAGGAACCAGAATGCTTGCAATGGACACACTATTCTAACGATCGATCACAAGGGAGAGACAGGATCACGCAGGGTATAACTGAAAGTGAGAATTGAAAAACCGAACCAAGATGCACTACATTCCAACGAAGACACTATCAATACACTTCATAAGTTAAACAAATATTATCTGCTTGATCCGCTCAAAAATTATTCTGTCCTTCCTGAATGAACAACTTCCTGAAGCCTAACAAAACTTTACCACTGGTCCCTAGTGTATACCACGAGTGGTACAAGTACAGAGCTCTTTTCCTGCAGACGCCCAGGTCGCTAATTACCATAATTAGAAGATATCCAGAAACACATTCTCCAGTCAAAAAGTAATTAGCTTACTGTTGGAGGCAGACTTCAAAGGGATATTTTCAAAACTGCCATGCTCTGTTAAACTTAAGCCTCTCAACTGTCTTCCAGCCACCCGTTTTTCATCTTCAGTTCCCCAAGCTCCTCTACTCATCCTTCTATCACATAATATTACACAATGGTTGTCCCAAATAAAACTTTTACACTCATTCACTCAATACACATATTGAAATCTAAAAAATATAGCATCAAACGTGATAACAGAAGCCCAAGTAGAATTACCAAATATTCCCACCACAGGAGCACAACATGCAACTTTGAAAGGTCCCTAGAATTGACATTCAAGAAAATCAGGGAGAAGAACATGTAATGAGTGAAATTTACGCTGACTCAGCAAATACATACCTGGCAAAGAAGAACCAAACATGGTGTGAAATCTTCTAGAGGAACATTCTGAACAAATTAAAAGGCATGAAGTTACAAGCTGTAATTTAGACACAATACAAAGATATTGAACAGGACCAAAGTTGCTCATCAGAAGACTTCCACATGTGCAGTTTACATAAAGCTTTTGACTTTATTCCAAGTTTAGACATAACTGAACCAGCAGCGAGTAATGAAGAAGCACAGAACTGATGCAAAGTAAGGCATTTTGTCAGAACATATATCCCAACAAGTCACAAAATTAGCAGACTTCCTAAGACTCAATTGATCAACATAGTGCCAGACCATTCTTGCCATCAGAAAGTCATAAGACCACACATGACAGCCATCCTGAACGAGGTGAAAATAAGACTTTGCTGCTATAGCCGTTAAGCGAGAAAACGTCATCAGTTTGTGAAACTCAATCAATATTAACAATATAGCTTAAAGAGGTAGGATCCGATAGATGTCTCAAATATTTTTCTGATATTTTTGACCAAAATTAGTTCTATTTAACGTGAAAGCAACCACAATATCGGTCTCATAGATTTATAACTCAATCTTCACATAACATTTACGCTTTTTAGCAAATTGGAATTATACGGATCAGGATCTGAATTTAAGGGTGGGTAACGAAATTCAAAAATTGAGCATAAGGACGCAGATATCTCTCTTTTGGTAAAGCCTATGGCCGAAATACTTTCGATTTAGAGACCTAGTGGAAATACCAAAAATTTCGATAAATAATCTCAAAAATTTTAATTTCGATGATTCTATTGGATCCTGTCTCTATAGCAATCGCTGACATGTAAGACCAATACTATGTTTATTCTCTACAGGCAATATTATGATGAACCCTATTTACACCGGGCTTTTTTGGCTGGTGTACTACGGGGCAGGGGGGGGGGATTCCGCTACCCTCCCAGAAGTACCTGTTAAGTACCTGTTAGACCATGAAATACAAACTGTGCTTTAAAACAATCTTTTAGGTGTACAATTAACTAAAAATGGGGCTTTGGGAGTTATTAGAAGTACCTCAGCATCAAGTTTAGTAAGGTACACTTTTTGAGAATTCATCAATTTTGCATCGTACTGAAGAAAAATCGTCCCAGAGACAATTTTGTCACCTGCAACATGTCTTGCAATTGTCCATTGCTCATAAAACTCATAGACCTTTTATATTAGTCTCCTAGGTGTACAATAAGACTTAAATGATGATTCCAAAAGGTATGCTTAAGGCACAGAAAGAGATTTAAGTGAAAGATTGATCAGGATTTTGAGCGATTTTTTCGCATTTTTGGACCCAGTGCCCTCCCAAAATCCCCTCGCTGCGTAAAATCGACTCGCAAACATGAAAAGGAAACTTATGCCATCGTATTCAGCATAAAAAAGTATGAAAAGTCACAAAAAAGCGGCTTAAACGGTGTAGCCAAAGAAAAGGTGGAATAACCCCCCCCTCCCCCCGGTATGAATAGGGTTAATGGTTAAGTATTGCCAAGTTTAATTTTTCACCACATAGAAGTCAAAGATAGTCAAATCCTCTTTAGTCTGCCGGGTCGCTTCACCTCAAACATGGTAGTTGAAGCTGCGGATAGTCAAGTCTGTGACATGGGTGCCAAAAAGCAAGAAAAAAGAAGAGCAGTGAGTGGTTGAAGATTTTACTAATACAACAGATGGTCTATAACAACAGAAACTATCATATAACAACCATGATTACTGATTCTCACACCCAAACACCTAAAAATGGTCAATGGCACTAAAAACAAACAAAATAAGGATTCTGCCACTTTCGTGTATTAATGAAGGCAGAATTTTTTCATAACATATTCGAACCCGTTGTTTGACTTATACAGTTTTTGATCCTATGATAGCATAAATTCAATTTTCTATTCATAAGTTGATTTTGGACAGTGAGGTCCATAAAGCATGAAACCTGGACTTTTAAGACACTTGTTCAAAAGATGCAAGAGTTTTGTCAGCAATGGACAATGGAAGACATGTTGCCGCTGTCAAGACAAGGCCTTAGGAAAGATATCTCTTCAAAATGAAGCAAAATCAACGAAATCTGAAAAAACTAGACAGACAAAAAAATCTTCTTTGAAGCACTCCTAAGAATGCAAAAAATACTATTTTATGATTATTCTACTCCCAAAAGATTGTTTTAAAGGGCTGTATCTGCTTCATAGTCCAATGGGTACTAAATAAAGGAAACTTCTGGTAGGGCGATGGAATTCCCCCACTCCCTCAATCAAAAAAAGTGTGTACGAAAAGGGTCACATCTGGCCTTTTTCAACATGAATGGCCACCTTCAAGAAAAACCAGAGCATAAGGTTCATATCAAAAGCACTATTGCTAAAACATTTCATACCGATGTCTTTAGGTATTTCGAAATCCCCCCCCCCCCCCAAATGACCATTTGCCCAGAAAAATACTATAATTCCATGTTCACTTCCAC